>NW_021024878.1:3439860-3476009 GCF_004153795.1 Camellia sinensis | reverse complement strand
CCCGGAAATGGGCTGTTAAGCACCGAAAGTGGCATTCGGCCACGAAGTGGGCTTCTCAGCCCCCAGTGTCCCTCAAAAGGGATGAAATAAGATGTATGCCAAAAATCAGAGCAATAGGAGATGGTTAAGTGGTCCCGAACCGAGGCACACGGCCTGACGGCTCTGAAAACCGGGAACCGGACTCCGAAATGGGCAAAATGGCCCATGGCCACAAAATGTAGCCTACGGCCACTGAGAGATGGTCTACAGGACCTCTCCCTCCCCTCAGGAAAAGAAACAAAGAAAACCGAGTCTGGTTCGCAAACCGAGACAAAGCACAGAAGAGGGTTCGGAAGTCCGGAGGCAGGGCTCACGGCCGCGACTCTAAAACTTCTGAACGAGCACATTATGCAACATCACCAAGCGCTCAATCAGTGACGTCTGAGTCTTAAGGTCGGTCAAAAATGGGGTGTCTACACCGGCCAATTTTCTTGACAGGAAGCTGGTCTCCTTGGTTTTTGGGGCACATTTACTGGTCTCCCACCATACCACTTACTTGCATTTCATGCGAAGACCACCCTGGGAGGCTGCCGACCACTTGAACCTTTTGACCCTGGTCGGCCGACCAGGGCAAGTGGTCGACCGACCACTTGAACTGGTTGACCAGCTCCCATTAGTTCTGTCTTAGTGAGTTAATTCCAGTTGTGCCAACTGGGGGGCACAGAATGCATCCTCCATACACAATGTTTGCCCTTGGTTTTAAGCTTCTAGGAGAAGCTTTAGTCCCTCTTGTCTATAAAGGAAGGGCTCCCCTTTGTTGTAGAGGGTTCAAAAAAAAAAAAATTTGTCTAAGGCATACAAGACTTCTCCCTCTATATCTCTACATCCAAGCTCAAAAAGTGCATCGTTCTTGCACCTTTGCATACCATCTCCCAACCTAACCCCTCCACCATCACTCTAAGCATCTTGGAGGCCATTTTCAGAGGTTGAGAGGCTGTCTTTGTGGTCCAGAGGTTGCTGGTCCTTTTGTGCTACAAGGGTAACACACTTTCTCCCTTTTAAGGCTTTATTTTGCTTCATCTTTTAGCTATACTTGCAAGAATATTTGAGCTTTGGTGTAAACTGAAAAAATTCTTATTTTGAGACCCTTAACATGTTTGTTTAAGATCATTTTTCTGTTGGGGGTCATCTACCCTCTCACATGCTTCATTTCACCTTGGCTTCATTTTACCTTGTTTTGAGCCATGCCTTAGAGCATTTGTGTTGGCCTTTGTTTGGCCTTTTAGCCACTGAAATCTAGTGGATTTTCAGTGGCTAGCATGCTATTTTGAGTGCCAAAATCAGGGAGGGGTGACCCTCTCTCTCCTCGTTTTGTTTTCTAGCATTTTTGGCCTTACAAAGGCGCCCTTATTTGCATGCTTCCAAGCCATGTTTCAGGCCATTTTTGATGAGTTTTAGGACCTACATAGGCTCTGTCCAGAGCTTGTTTTTCCATATTAGATGTCCATCTTGCATGTGTAGAATAACCCTCTTCATAGCATATCAAAGGAGCATCTCATTCGTGCATGCATTAACCATGTTTCAGTGGGTTTTGGGGCTTTATTTGGCATGTCATACCTCTGAATTTTGCTGGTTTAGTGGTCTCTTGATTACCTCACATGCTTGTAGTGCAAATCCTCTTTACTAGCTTACATTGCATGCTATTTTGGCCTTTGATTCTAGCACTTTTTGGCCATGCATTAAACTGATTTTGTGCATGTTTTGGACTTCCTTAGCTCTGTTTTTGGGCCTCATGGTCGAATGATGTTTGCTATGCATGGTTGTAGTTCAATACTCTTGCCTAGCTTTGAGTTTTGAAGCCTATTGCATGCGTATTTTGAGGTGTTTCCATGTTTTGGCATCATTGTGAATCATATTTCAGAGCTTATATGTATGTCATATTCCCATTTTTTCCACTCTTTAAATGTGTTTGAGAGTTATGCATGAATACCTCATTTTTGGACCATTGCATGAGCTTCATTTCCATGCTTTGCGAGCCATCATTTTAGTCCATATTTGCTACTATTTTGGCCTGCATAGGGACTGTTTGGGGCTGGTTTGGCCATTTGAGTATTGCTTTGCATGCCTATAGTGTAATCCACTTCACTAGTTTCGGTATTTGGGCCATCTAGCATGCATTGTGTGAGGTGTTTAGATGATTCGGGACCATCTTGCATGTCATTTCAAAGCTGCAAAATATGTGATTGTATGCCATATTTCATGCTTACCATGCTTTGGTGGAGTTGCGCTCTGTGCCTTAGGTTTGGTCCCTTGCATTTGTGCATGTTTGCATGTGTGTTGTTGCTTCATTTTCATCATGTTTGGCCACCGATTTGGGTGTAGCCGAGGCCCATCCATCTTGGTTTAAGTCCATCTTGCATTGTGTATGCCATATAATCCATGTTATTGCATGTTCGATCATTGCATTAAGTATGCCTCGTTCATAACATTGCATATGTTAGTGCATTATGTATGCATGCCATATAATCCGTGTGCATTGAGTATGCCATTGATTAGTTCATAGCATTGTGTATGCCATTCGCATGCTTGCATGTCATCCTTTGTATTTTTACATCACTTAGTCGCATTACATTTAGGATTGCATACTAGAGTTGCATTTTGTACATGCCATGCCATTCTATTTGTTGCATTGTGTTTGGAGTAGGGTTTAGTCCAAACAAGAGAAATGAGGAATGTTTCATACTCCAAGTGATCAAACGTGCCCGATTCCCGGTCACCGATACTCTTGACCATCCATGATGGAGTTGTTGGTTTTAGTTGTTTATATGTGCATTCATGTTCTATTGAGTCGTGCAATCCGACTCCTCGGCCATCATGCATTGAGATGCGTGATTGGTGGCACGAGGATCGAGGACTACACTCCCTGGAGCTTGTGCAATGATGGGGAGAGTGGTCATGCATACATATGTTGAAAATACTTTGCCATGCCCCTTTCTCGCTCTCTGTTGCAGCAAACCGAAAACCAGCAGCAAAAACTAGTCAGTAGCCTTCTGGAGCTTTGTACAGTGTTCTGGGACCAGTCGCAAATAGAGGTAAATCGGGGCATCGTGATGGATTTCCCGACAAGACGACTTGAGAATGCATGCATCCCTATCATTCGGAACAAAGCTGAGGCAGTCCATTTTGTTTAGTTTGCATGCTAGTTTCCTTACTTAGTTAATTCGTTAATTAATTAATGTGGTGTAATGATTAGTTTAATTAGCTTAGATTAGCTAGTTTATTCTGTACTATTCATTCGAACCCTCCGAGGAGGGCAATGTTGTAATAAGCATGTGTGTGTGTGATGCATGCCTTCCAACCCCACGTCTTTCTCCCTTTTATTTACCAGCTTATGATGGTTAGTTTAGGGCATGTTTCAATTAGCATACTTATGCTCGCATGTTTGCATCCATTTATCAGTCTTGCATGCACCGGGCTCGGCTTATCATACTAACTGCATTGTATTTCAATTCCGAGTTGAATGTGTGTATCAGTTGTTGCATTTCATATGCCATTTTAGAATAGTCGAGCCTATCTTAGTTGCATTTTTACATGTGTTGCATTAGGTATTTCAGTATAGTTAGGATTCATACATGATTTCTAATTAGCTTCTTTCTTTGGCTTGGAGTACTCGGTAAGTATTTATGCTTTAGCATCCTTGCATACATGTGAGTGACTGCCATGATAGCATGCTTACCATGAGGCTATTTGCTTATGTGATATAACTGCCTGAATGTCTGTGGGTGAAGGTTGGGTTATTTGAATTGGAACAATTCACCAATTGAGAGTTTTAAGCCCACTTGAGAGTGGCAAAATCATGTTTTCTTAAGCCCACTTGAGGGTGGCAAATCCACGTCTTAGCCTACTTGCGAGTAGCACCATCAAACCATCTTTCAAATAAACAAACATGAAATGTTTTGTTCCAATTCAAACGATCTAGTCTATACTTGTATGTTGTGTGCATCACATAGTAATTCTAGGCTAATAACTGGAATAAGAGCACATAATGTTTTCAAAACTCGATATCATGGTTAGTAGAGGCCGATCTTTGATTGGGCGAGCGGGGGTGCTCACGAAGTGACATTCTCCAATCGTACCCAAGTTCCCGAGCCGAGGCAACTTTGGTGCTAACGGACATGTGGCCTTAGGCACGAGTCAGGGTTTCCTAAATTCCCCCAAAATAAAATATTTAGGTGGCGACTCTATATCTGGCAAAGCAGTCCATGTTTGGCATTACTTTCTCAAAACTAGTTTTTCAAAACGATTTGTCGGATTTGGACTCTTTGATGATTCATCGGTCTTGCATTGCACTTTGTGAGATCAGATTCAGAACCGTGACATTGAGTTCGAGCTGTAGTAAGCCCAATGAACAAAACGGGATTCCCTCCTGGGATGTTCGGGGATGTCTACAGTGTTTAATGCTAAACTTCTCTATACGTGATTAACGTATAAAGCTTGTGTCAAAGATGTACTTTAAACGACCCTAAATGTTCATGACTTAAATTAATGTTTCCTACAACAATTTCGTATGTTTTTCATTCAAGGTATCATGTTTACATATTTAAGGTTTAAGAAAATAGCAAGAAGCAAAAGGAAACTAAGTTAGGGCAGGAAATGGCATGAAACGGTTAAAAGAAAATAAACAGCCTTCACATAAAAAAAAAAACATGGATGATCCTTCAACAAATCTTTGTTGTATGCACAATCTAAGCTCATTTCATGCATTAATCACAAGATTGGACTCAAATCAAACAAATATGAAGAGATTTCTTGAATTTAGTTCAATCCATTACACAACCTAAAATCCTAGCTCAAAATTCCCAATTTCTTCTTCATTTCAAACAAAAGATGAACTATATGCAAAGATTATAAGTAGATTATCATACCTTAGTTCAAATCTAGGGTTTGCCCCTTGAATCTCTTGTAAAATCCTAGCTTCTCCTCTTCCTCTCTCTCTCTAACTCACTCTCTAGCAAGTCTCTCAACAAAATGAAGAACCCAAGAAGCTAGAGATATATAATTTAGGCTAATTAAAACATTACGAATCGTAATTTTTCAAAATTTCACCGTAAGCTCTATAAATCATGCTAATCATAAATATGAAGTCAGTTTTGGCTTATCGCACATCTAAGGCTTTCAATTTTCAGTTCAAAGTTCCAATTGCAACAAATATTCCTACATTCAACAAATATTATTCCAAATTCACATAATTCATATACTTAAACTTGCAAATTCATATCAAACACACAATTACATGCATAATTAAGCGTAATACGAGTTCGGTTATCACAGTCTTCCCTCCTTTAGGAAGTTTGGTTCTCCAAACTTATTTACCTTGCGTCAAATACAAAGTAGACATTCAGTCTCATATCATTCTCATTTTTCCAAGTGGTTTCTCCCCCATTCAACTTTGCTACAGAAGTTAAACTTAAATCTCAATCGTTTAACAGTTCACAGTTCAATGATCCATCACAATCATCCAATGTTTTTCAGAAGTCTTCAAAAATGGAATGCAAATTCGTAGATCAATCCCTTGGTAACAGATGCAATGTTGAAGTAGTCAATCACATAATGTTCATAATTCATATATCCCAATATCCCATAGAATCAATTGTATAGTGCGGTAGTACTAAAGCAGTCATTAGTAAAATGTATTAAGTCCATATACTCCCACGTAGTTGAGGTTTTTGATCCCAAATAGTGTTCGCTTTCAATATAATCCATTGTTAACAATTCCCCCGCATCAGATTTAAATTACGGTGACCTGGATACAACCATTCTCTAAAACCATCAAACCCATGGTATTAAGATATGTTCCCAATCAATCGGAGGTGTGGGTTTATATATTGTTCATATCAGATAGTCTACTATTGGCAGTCCGAATAAAGTCTTCAAAATAGGTTTAAGTTATCGGTTTATCATTTCCCTTAGTAGACATAACCTAGTCATTCATTTATAAACAATTCATAGTTCCCTTGTAACGTAATTAGATCAAATGTAGTTATATCCCATCATTCTCAAACAAATTTTTGTCCCAAAGGTCATTATCAAATCATCTAGATAAACGAATGGGTAATCTCACAATTTGTTTTAAGTTCATCAGTTCTCACAATTATATCATAGTCATATCGTGATGGTTCATATCATCTCAAAGTCATATCAATGGGTATCATATCGTATTCAATATAATAGTTCTCAAATAAGTCCACATGTAGGCGTGCAGGTTCACAATTAAGTATAGCATAGAGTTCACTATCCGAGATATTCAACCAAGTCGCATAATCATCATAGAATTATAGTTTCGATAGTCTAGTCAATAGGAATAAGTAACATAACAATCATTCCGAGCAAAGGTATATATATCAGTCCAAAATTAAGTAACACATAGGTAATCATTCACATCAATAAAGGTACCTTGATTAGTATTCACTCTTGTAGTAACAAGTCTCATCATTGGCACTAATCCAGTTGAGCTAGCGGTAGGTCTATTCATTGTCTGTCTAGCCTAAGGACAATTTCCCACTGTATGGCCCATCTTACCACACCTATAACAAGCTCCATAAATTCAATAACAGAATCCCCGGTGCTTTTTCCCACATTCAAAACAAATCGGTGTTGAACCATTCCTTTGGGCGAGTTCATCCTGGCTTGACGTTCCTGACATCAATTTCTTGGTCTTTAAAAATTCCTCGTTCTCATCAGCACTTTGTCTTTTTCCCTTCCATATAGAAGATCGGTTGATATTAACTTCAGACATCAATGCCCGATCTAACACCTCAACGTATTCTGTTAATTTCAGCACATTAGCTTTCTCTTGGATTGAGTTTCGGAGTCCTCCATGGAACAGTGGTGGTTTCATTTTCTTGACCTCTTTTGTCAATACAATAATTCAGTCATTCGCTTGATATTCATGCATAGGTGGTATTGGCATTGGGGTTAGAGGCGGCTGTTGTTGTCGTTGTTGTTGTCATTCTTGTTGTCGTTCCAAACTTTTCGCCATCTCATGTATCATTCTTTCTATTTTGTCTAGTCTTGAGAAGGTTGACTCCTCTAGTTCAACCCCTCTTGTTCTCACTATTTTCTAACAGATACAGAAAGTTACGCATAAAAATAGGCATATTTACACATAAGCACATGCTCTCACATTCAGATTTCACATATCTTGGGTGCATAATTGATCATATCCTTGATAGCTAGTAACATACAGAACACGTACCAAATAAATGCATACGTAACAGATGATTGCATACTTGTCAGATATTGCACACTGAATACTTATTAGATAAATGAACATTTAACAGATGAATGCAATCCTCAAATCCATTCTACAACTCTTATAGCTCAAATGGACACGTGTGTGAGATATAACTTGTCACACCCTAAACCTGCCCCTAAAAGTTTGGGCATGACTACTTCAGAAACGGACACTTAACTCAATGTGCACAAGATATGGGGCCTGAACGGAAGCATTATATATATAAAATATCATATAATAACATACGAAACATCCATTGAGCTATCACTACTATGCCAGGATCACAAACAAAACATAAAGCAAATAAACATATAGTGACATGCATTTGAGACTCTAACTACGTACATATACATATATAGACCTTGGCCTCGAGATTGGGCGTATAACAAAAGCATTGAAAGGTAAAAGCATTATATACACTTCATCTTTAGACAGATAATTAGGGTACGAAATCAAAAGTTTGGCAAAACTCCACAAAATGAGTTGCCTTCATGTAAGTGCCTGGATACCCTGAGGTTGACATAAGAGGAACGGATGACATGGGTTGAGACTGACCTCCCGATGGGGTGCCTACAGAAATAGACATAACATAAAGCGAGCCAAACTCAGTGAATAGTAGTACGTAAACAATTTAATGATTAACTTGAATTACAATGTACATATATAAGAATAGAGGACATATGGTTAACTTTATTTTGTTATTATTTCCAGAGTAGCCTTAGGTCTAGTTTTTAAACAGAATGGCATAAAACCCTTACACAGAATGGCATAAAGCCCTTTTCACGAATGTATGAATTCAGGAGGTGGCTCGCACGGATTCTAGAGGTGACTCGCATAGCAGCACTTAGTTCCGTGCAGCACTTTGTTTCATACTAGTAGATCATACAGAATGGCCATAGGCCCAGATGTCACAAATTGGCCATAGGCCTCACGGATGTTACAGAACGGCTATAAGCCTCATAACTTTCACAGAACGGCCATAGGCCTCATAACTTTCACGGAACGGCCATAGGCCTCATAACTTTCACATTGGCTTTAAATTCAGTTCACATATGTATGGACTCAAGAGGTGGCTCGTACGGATTCTAGAGGTGGCTCGCATTGCAGCACTTAGTTCCGTACAGCACTTTGTTCCATACCAGAAATTAATAGGTCTAACAGATCTCATATCATAGCATAATGGAACAGATAAACAGAACAACATAATTTCTCAACGGTTACTAACATACAAAGCAACATGTATAAGGTATTGTATAACGTCATGTTCTCATTCAATATCATGTTCCCGGTACATGGGCTTATATTCACGATTTCTTCTTGTTAACCAACTTCACAGCATTAATAGTTTGTACGCAATTCTTATGCGGAATCACAAGTAATTTACAAATTATAGCACATGACAGATAATCGTTAAATGTAACCGGAATGCAGAGTAGTTCCAGACTTATACCAATGTATCCAGCTCTTTCAATAGTCACACAAGTTTGTACTGATTTCCCATCACCATAAATGCTAACATAATCACTTGCAGGGAACAGAATATTAATAATAATAAGAATTATTAACGGTAAGTAAATGTTCGATTACAGTACTACTACTCACAGTGTTCAGGTGCTTGGTCCGCCCCTGTAGCTGACCCTACACAATTCACGTAATTCAAACATAATTCATCATAGTACAACACTATTCAATTCAATAGTAGTCATCACAACATAATCCAACAAATTCAACACCACTTAGTTCATTAATACCATTTGCAATTCAACATAATTCAAAATAAACCCTTGAATCTCATTTCAACATTCCAAAACCGAGTTCATATCATCCATGTCAGTCATAGATTATTTCCCCAATTTTCCCTTCACATTATAGCATGAATTACAATGTTCATAACGTAGTTCATTCGCAAATTTTTAAACATAATTTTCAAACATTTCTAAATTCCAATTAAACTTGAACACATATAATTCAATACCTCAATTTCATTATTCTACTTTCAATTTGGGCCAAATCATTGGTTATCATCATTAATCAACCTAGGGTTTTAAAGAAAATTGGGGGTTTTCCTCTTTTCTTAGTTAAATCTTTAAATCAACAATTACTATTTATCAATATGCTAAAAACATTCAACATCCTTTGAAAATTGGAGTGGAAACCCCATTTGTAAGTAAACAACAAGCCATTAATGTTTCTAACCCATAATCAACTCAAAATTCCAAAATGTCAACAAAATCCCAAAGTGGCAACAAAATCACTTTGAATCATAAACATTCAAGGCTAAGAGAACCCCCCTACCTCAAGATTGGAAGCAAAGAAGCTAGATCGAAAGCATCCTCTCGAAAATCTCAAAATCTAATCTGTTGGAAAAGTTGATCTTCACTTCTTCTTCATCCTTGATGCATGATCCATGGTGGATTGTTGGTGAGAACGGATGAAATCAAAGGTTTAAGGGTTAGGTTTTTGGACCTAGGAAGAGAGGAAGGAAGAGGGAAGAAGAAAATATAAGAAATGGTACAAAAATCCCGTTTTTACGCTGCTGTGCTCGTGAAACCCGCTCGAGCGTCCTTCTTCATGCTCGAGCGTACCTGCTCCCAACACGGATTCCAAAACTTCAAACAGGTATAACTCTTCCATTCGGACTCCGTTTTAGGTCGTTTTTGTGTCCAAATTGAAGCCCCGGAAATAAGCTTTCCAATGGCTCTAACGTCACATTCAAATTCAAAGTGTGGAAAAACAAAAGGGCAAATGAGTGACAGATGATCGTAGAATAGCTATCCGGATTATATTCTTTGATCCAATCTTACTTTACCATCATACCACCACCTCAATCAATACCCCAAAATAAGATAAGAACATTCTAAATACACTAATAAGAATGTCAAAAATGAGCCCACGTGCCTCAGAAGTTCAAACTTAACCAGGCGGCCCGCTCGAGCGCCCAACCTTGCGCTCGAGCGCGGAGACCAACAAAGCCATCCGCTCGAGCGACCATTACTACGCTCGAGCGGAAAATCACCACTCCCAGAATTTCAACCCGCCTGCAAAATTACTGGAAACCCCAAAAGTCCGCTCGAGCGCCAACTCCCCCCCGCTCGAGCGGAGGGAAAATTTTCAGATCGTTACAATAAAGGTCGTCAATTCTAGTTTTAAAGTCATAACTCAACAGATAGTTCTTCAATTCCAATAGATATAGTTGAATTAAAACTCATTAACCCCTACTTCCTTTGCGTATTTTTGGGTTATTACATAACTCGTACTCTGATACCACTCTGTCATGACCCGAACCCGCCCCTAAAAGTTTAGGTCATAACCGGCCAGTAACCTGTAGATTACTGAAGGCCTCAAACGATCATACAGAATATTTATGCTAATTGGGCCATAAACGGAAGCGTATAATAAAGAGAAGTCCATTGAGTTGTGCCAATCATGAGCAAAAATTATGAAGATAACCTCATAGCACATTAACACATTTACATACCCAAGAAAAATATATAAGTGCCACAAGAAATTTACACATATTGTTTACAAACCCAAGACTATAATAGCAAAAAAAAAATAAGGTCAAGGTGTGGAGTGAGTCAAAGAGAAAACTCTATCTCGAAGACATGACTCAATTGGGTCACAAAATGGCTCCTGAAGCTGACTCTAGGGTGTGCTCCATGCTGTTGATCACCTACATGTGCATACACAATATTGGGTGAGCGAAGCTGAATGAGCAGTAATACAGCAAAGCAATGTAAATAAATGATCATAAGGTTCTCAAAATAGCCATAATCATATAACAAGCGGCCTCGGGCCCAATCATATAACAAGTGGCCTCGAGCCCAATCATACAACAAGTGGCCTCAGGCCCAATCATACAACAAGCAACCTCAGGCCCAATCAAATAACAAACGGCCTCGGGCCCAATCAAATAACAAGCGGCCTTGAGCCCAATTAGATAATAAGTGACCTCGGGTCCAATCAGATAACAAGCGACCTCGGGCCCAATTAGATAACAAGCGGCTCAGGCCCAATCATATAACAAGCGGCCTCGAGCCTAATAAGATAACAAGGGGCCTCGGGCCCAATCATATAACAAGCGACCACGAGCCCAATCAGATAACAAACGGCCTCGGGCCCAATCATATAACAAGCAGCCTCGGGCCTAATCAGATAACAAGCGACCTCGGGCCCAATCACATAACAAGTGGCCTTGGGCCTAATCATATAACAAGCGGCCTCGAGTCCAATCAAGTAACAAGCGGCCTCGAGTCCAATCAAGTAACAAGCGGCCTCGGGCCCAATCAGATAATAAGCAACCTCGGGCCCAATCACATAACAAGTGGCCTTGGGCCTAATCGTATAACAAGCGGCCTTAAGTCCAATCAGGTAACAAGCGGCCTCGGGCCCAATCAAATAACAAACAGCCTCGGGCCTAATTATATAACTAGCAGCCTCGAGCCCAATCATATAACATGCAGCCTCGAGCCCAATCAGATAACAAGTATCCTTGGGCCCATTCAGATAACAAGCGGCCGCGGGCCCCATTCAGATAACAAGCGGCCTCGGGCCCAATCATATAACAAGCGACCTTGAGCCCAATCATATAATAAGCGAAAACAGAACAACCTTAGGTCCACATTGCACATGTCATAAAATATTAATGAAGTTCCTTCATTTCAATCATATGGTACATTTAAGTCTAATTCCAAATCACATTAAAGCTTGTTTCAAATCACATAGTATCAAACATTTATTATCAAACCTTTCATAACTCCAAGTCGTAGCAGAGTACCCGAAGGCCTTATTTAACTTGTTGAATTTACCATACAGAACATTCATATAGAATGACCTCATTCGAAACACCCATATTAGTGCATAACATAATTTAGATGGCTTTTACAAAACATCACATTGATGGCTCGTTCAAAACGATTACTATCGAAACTATACAGAACAATCATTAAAGATTGACATCATACAAAACGTTAGTAATGAATCATTAGTTCGTACAAAACGTCCAAGACAGATCATAGACAAATAACAATTGCTAAGGGTCAAAGTACATTTTCTCAATTTATCATAATCGTTGCTCAAAAAGAAACTCATTCATTCTTATCAAAACATTCTTTCAGAAACTTGCCATAACATAATTACTCCGAAGATTTCAAGCATATTTATCATTTCAGAAACACTCATCAAGGCACATAATTTATACAAAGCATAAGTTTCACAATTCCAAAGTATTTCATATGAAAATACCGTTACAAAGAAATTACTCACAGTGCTTGTGTCAAAGATGTACTTTAAACGGCCTTAACTGTTCATGACTTAAATTAATGTGTCCTACAACAATTTCATATGTTTTTCTTTGAAATTATAATGTTTACTTATTTAAGGTTTAAGGAAATAGCAAGAAGCGAAAGGAAACTTAGTTAGGGTAGAAAATGGCATGAAACGATTAAAAGAAAATAAATAGCCTTCACTTATTTGAGCATATCTATTTGTGTACTTTGAATTTGGAAGTGGGACTGCCACCATTGGAAACTAGACTTCCGGTGCTTGAATTTAGGCTCAAGAATCGTCTAAAACGGAGTCCGAATGTGGGAGATATACCTATCTAAAGTTACCGAGTATAAGCTGAAACAGGGTTGGCCGCACGTGCGCCCAATTTGACTGCTCGTGTGCCGACTGGGCCGGTCGAGCGGTGTGTTAAAAAGAATGCAGTTCCCTATTTTTGTTCATGTTCCACTCATGCAGAACCCGTGGCCGCTCATGCGGTCTAGGCAAAATCAGACAGTCCAAAAGTGACACAAAAATGCAAACTTCCCAAACTCATTATCAACCCCAAATACATAAATTAACCCAAAAACATGATATACTAACATGATTCAAGGTTAATTACATCTCAAACACATCAATCTTGAGTCAATAACAAAATCAAGGTCTCATCTTTTTCATAACTTCATGAATTTCATGATCATGCTCAAACACATAAAAAAACAAAAAATAAAAACATGGATGATCCTTCAACAAATATTTGTTGTATGCACAATCTAGAGCTCATTTCATGCATTAATCACAAGATTGGACTCAAATCAAACAAATATGAAAATATTTCTTGCATTTAGTTCAATCTATTACACAACCTAAAATCCTAACTCAAAATTCCCAATTTCTTCTTCATTTCAAACAAAAGATGAACTATATGCAAAGATTATAAGTAGATTATCATACCTTAGTTCAAATCTAGGGCTTGCCCCTTGAATCTCTTGTAAAATCCTAGCTTCTCCTCTTCCTCTCTCTCTAACTCACTATCTAGCAAGTTTCTCAACAAAATGAAGAACCCAAAAAGCTAGAGATATATAATTTAGGCTAATTAAAACATTACAAATCGTAATTTTTCAAAATTTCACCGTAAGCTCTACAAATCATGCTAATCACAAATATGAAGTCGGTTTTGGCTTGTCGCACCTCTAAGACTTTCAATTTTCAGTTCAAAGTTCCAATTGCAACAGATATATTCAACAGATATTATTCCAAATTCATATAATTCATATACTTAAACTTGTAAATTCATATCAAACACATAATTACATACATAATTAAGCATAATACGGGTTGAGTTATCACATTATAGAAACACAACTATCACCTCATGGATATGATGAATTTTGCTTCAAAAATTATCAGTACAAAGGTCAAGAAAAGTAGTAATTTATGCAATGTTGTCCCATGGAGTAGTTTAAGATAGTGGAGAAGTTGGACTTCATGGAGTCAAAGCCTTTATATTGGGATGCTCAAGTTGTGGAAAGTTTTGGATTTTTTTTTTTTTTTTTGGCTCACATCATGTTGAAACATATTTGTTACATTTTGTTTGAAAATGAACACTAGCTTTATTAATTTTTTAATCTTTGGATTGGTGCTATTATATTTTTCAATACTGAATTTTTCCTTATATACCTTATTGTTGTCTAAGAGACTTTGTTCTGATATATTTTGTGAATAAGCTGTGAAGCTTGGCTAGCAGAACTCTATTGAGTTTAAATGCATCAAAAAATTCATTAAAAGTTCAACTAGATGTGTAATTTTTATAAGCCATATAACAAAGTTAAAACCATAGATTTGGTTTATGTGCCATTATTTTCTTTAATAAATACATTATCACAGGCCATTGAAATTTTAAGAAAACATTAAAAATAAAACTTATTTCCAATGATTATATACCCTATAGCCAAACTTAGCCATTTGAAATTACAATTTTTGCTTTTTTTTAAGAATCTAAAAAGTTGATACGTTTGGGAAGATGAGTAACTTTTACTTTTATGTTAGTGAAAAAGTTTACTTTTTGAATTTTTTATGCAATGACAAGCAAACTTTTTGCTATTTGAATCCACCATCATTCCAAATAGTTTCAAAAATATATATATACATATATATTCTGTGTGCGCGTGCCCTAAGTAACAGTTTTAAGAACCTGTTTAATTGCAAAAGTACAAGAATTTGATCAGTTCATATAATAAAACAATGCTCATTTAGTCCAACAAGATATGTAATGTGTTTCTAACAAAATGAAAAATATATATAAAGGAATCAACACTAGGATATAGAAGCACTAGTCTTACATATTCTTACATTATTGTTGAAATAAAGAAGAAGAACAAATACAACTGAAATCCGTCAATTAAGCGAGACCTTTTGATCAAGTCCTCTTAATGGCTGGGTTGCTATGCCCATGTCCCATGTTTGTTGTGGGTGGAAGACAGCTTGTGCTTGTGAAGCAATAAAGACCTTGATGAATCATAAACAAAATTAGTGTACTTGTATTTCTTGTGAGAGCTGTGTCAATAAAGTTCCTTGCCTCGTCACGCATTAGCTACTTCCCAATCTCTAGTGCATCGAACTGCAAATATATATCATGATCAAATTTGCGAATTTGCTGAACGATCTGATAATCATAGGAGAAACGTCATATCTAAACACTAGCCAAATTTGTTTATATGCATATAATATTAAAGCTATTTTATGCAAATATATTAACTAAAACAAATTGAGAACAAAACATTAAGGAATTATATAAACTTTAACAAAGATCTTGATCTTAGAAGTTCAAAAAGACCATTCAAAAGAATTGATACTAATACATACATTGTAACATTATATAATATACTTTGAGAGTTCAATGACTTTTATGTGTCTACTTTATTCCATGCGTGAGTGGAATCAATCATATGAAGGCTCAGAAAAGATGCTTACGAGAACTTCTTTGATGTTCTTTTCTATACATCAATTATTGGAAGATTAGAGCATGTAGAACAGAGTGGTTTGTGGCTTTGTGGTTGTATTCCTTTTCTTTTTGTTGGTTGGGTCCAACTATTATACAAGAGATACAAAGCTGTGGCTTTCTCTTCCCTCTCTCTTGTAATACTTTATTGCAGTTTGATAAATATAATACACTAATGGCTCCAATATAATATAAGAGAGACAAAGGCAGTGGCCTCACCACAAGGAAAATTCAAGCATACCAATAGAAACAAAGAACAGAGCAAAAAAGACAAAAAGAAAAACATTGAAACCCCCATTATGCAAAGATTAATCATTAACATTTTGTCATAACTCAATTTGAACACAAAACAACCTACAAAAAAGCTGAGAAGATTTTCATCTTCTTATAAGCAAATTCCTTTTTCATACAAATTTGTGCCCATAGTGTTTGTCAACAGAAAAATTGAAACTAGACATACAGGAAAATTAGTCCATAGAAAATTCTATCTACAATGAAGTAGATATATTTCCTAAACTTGAAATATAGATACAAACTCTAAACTTGAAATTAAAATGTAAGGTAACTTAATAATAGAGAGAAAAGGTTAATAACATAAAATATTCTTTATGATTTTAACAGCGTGGGACAGAGGTTGGGACACCAAAGTAGTAGTATGTAGTACGTGATTTGATTTTGGAAATATTTTAGTAACTTTTTAATTTTTTTGATTAAAATATGAAGTAAAATTTTTTTATATGTTTAAAATGGCTTTTTAATTTTTTACAAAAAAAATGTATAAAAACTAGACAAAAAAGTGAATCTTTAACTTTTTGATATAAGTTATAGGCTTTTTGATTTTTTAAATAATTTTTTTTTTTTTACTTTTAGACTAAAACTATCACTTCCCAAACGAGACCTAAATTAACAAATCCTCAACACATGTAAATGGGTGTTACTTTTTACTCTTTTTATCATATAACACACTTTCACAAATAATTTTAACAGCACCATTAAAAATGTTCTAACTATGCAAATTGTTATTTTATTTTTTTATTTTAAGAGAATTACTTTATTTCCAACGTCTTAATATCACATGTTTAATTAAACTGGGCATGACAATTTTTTTTTTTATTTTTTATTTTAGAGACTGGTTTCAAATTATTCATTGGGCAAAACACCAATAAATCTCAAATCTTAATTTGTTAAACCATTTGGTCATGAAGTCCTATTTGAATGTTAATTACGTATATACCCATTTATTTAACACGTAATATTTTTTTGATAGAGGGTAAATGTAAGTTTTTACTAATGTTGTGATAACAAAAACACCCAAAAAGCTTACTTAAGGTCTTTTTGTGATTTCCCTTCTTTCTGAACATCAGCAACATTAACTACATCAGCAAACATCAACTACATCATCAACATCATCAAACATCAGCAGACGTTATCAAACATCAAACATCACCAACATCAACTACATATCTTCAACATTATTCGTCAAACATTGTGAACATCAAACATCACCAACATCAACTACATCTTCAACATTATTCATCAAACATTATTCTTCAACATTATTCTCAACATCATTCATCAAACATTATTCTCCCCCCCCCCCAAAAAAAAAGGAAAAAGGAAGCAATGAAACTGATCTTACAATAACGAAATACGAAGCGACGAGAAGAAAACCAGAGGGTCCAAAAGCGCGCCATGTGAGAGTGCCGAGCAAGAAGGAAGCCCCAATGCCAGGGAGAGAGAGTCCGGAGAGAAGAATCGGAGAACCCACTACGAACATGACAAGATTACTGAGAATTGCCGATTGCCAAGTAGGCGGCGAAGATTGGAACGACTCTATCGCTTTCTGAACAAGCCCTAGACCAGTGGGATTGGTGATTGCTTGAGCTCTGATTGCAGGGACTGCCATTTTCGAAGCTCGAGGGAAGTGGTTGTAGGTGAAGATTGTTAGGGTTTTGTGGGTTGTGTAGTGAAGAGAGATTTGATGGTTGTTGTTGGTGTTGAGATTGGAAGAGAAATATGAGTGATTGGGGTGGTGGGCTAAGGATCATCACAGTTGGAAAACTAGCCATTTTGAAGTGAGATGAAACTGGAAGTGGGAGTCATCAAACATCAACAACATCAAACATCACCAACATTATTCATCAAACATCACCAACATCACCAACATCAAACATCACCAACAGATCTGTACTTCCCTCAAATCAGATTGAATAAGATTTGTCGCTGGCACCTTCTTCCTCCCTCGACGATGTCGCCGTCGCTGGTCTGGCTCTCCATGGCTATGCTGCCGCCGCCTCGGCTTCTCCTTCTCCTTTGCTGACGCCGCTTCGTCAAGACCGTTTCTTCGTCTTCAAGTTCAAGTTCTAGATCGGCCTCTCCCGTCATCTTCATCTCTCTCTGAATCTCTCTCTCTCTCTTTATATATATATATATATGTTGTAAACAGTTTTCAACAGAGATGACGGGCCACGGATTCATCAACATCAACTCCATTAGCAACATCATCAAAACATCAGCAAGATCAACTACATTAGCAAACATCACCAAAATGAAATCAATATGGTAAAAAATGTAAATTCCATATACAATAAATCAAAAACATATATCATGCCAAAAATAAAAAAGGACTAAAGGTTTAAGAAAAAACACTCGGGACTAGATAGAATAACATTTCCCAATATGGGATTTATGAATAATTTTTCCTTATTTATTTAAGCTAGCTAGGTAACAATATTACGGGATCAAATCAAATATGTCATGTTCATTTGGTTCCATAGATGAGGGAATTGAAATAACAATTTTATGAGCCCTACATAACTCTTGTTTGGTTAATATAAATAGAATGGGACTAGCAGTCCCACGGGACTGAATCTCCCCACATGGTGGGATTAACTTTGCCACGGGAGGAGTGAGATTGCTGATCAAATCCCATGAGATTGGGTATAAAAGGACAATTTTGCTCCCACATTACAAAAACAGCCAAGTTGATTTTCATATAATGAGAACTTTTATATAATTTAATAGATTTAATTCCAATCAACTAATGCTACTACTAGTATATTTATCTTTATCTCCAACCTAATACTATCACACTAATAATTTCTTCACTCAATCCTACCGTACTCATAATTCCACTCAATCTATTCCACCAAACATGGGCAGAATTTGTTGCTACGCTGCACTCACCTCAGTTCGTTGGCTACCACCTGCACCAAGATCTTTCTAATTCAATTGTGATGTGCAACTTCGAAATGCTCAAACATGGTTGTCGTGGTTGCAGTTCTACGAAATGAGAATGGAAGATTAATTGATCGGTCCACAAAGAAGATTTCAATTTCATATGTGGTCCAGGGGGAACTTTATGCTATAAGAATGGCTTTCTTGTTGGCAGATACTTTCAATCTTTCAAGAGTGGAGGTTGAAGGTGATAACAAAAAGAGGCTATCCTTCTGTGTGTGTCAGAGGATGCCCCTCCACGGGAATCAGCTGTGATTGTTCAAGATATTAGAAACATGGCAAGTGTGAGACGTCACAAGTTCATCTGGACTCCAAGGGTTGCTAATCAGGTTGCCCACTCGACTGCAATGAACTACCTTAGAGGATCTTTAGGATTAGATTGGGTGTCTATGCAATCTACCCATTTGAGGTTTCTTTCATTTGTTGATGCTCCTTTTGAACTCTTGTAAGCTCTTTTGTTATGTTTTCAGTTCCAAAAAAAAAAAAAAACAAAACAAAACAAAACAAAACAAAAGCATAAAAGACGAATATAAATTTAATTTCTAGTATGTTGGGTATATAACCCATCTGTTTGAAAATTTATTTCTATTTTATTTTTAATAGGTTGATGACTCATTATTATTGTGGGTTTGAATTTAATGGATGCATGACCAAACATTTTATTTGAATGAACATTTAGGTTCAATAAAAAAATATGACTGCAACAATGGAATTAGTTGCCTATTTATCTATGCAATAAGTTGGAATGGAATTAGAAATCAATTGAATTTGGAAGTTGAAAATTATTTGATTATGTGATTATAGCAATGTAATGGGTTACTTACGCAAAAGTCTGAATGGAATAAAAAACAAGTTTAGACAAGAATCAAGTCAATAATAGTTTTTATTTTGGCTTTAATTGTAGTTCTTAGATCGAAATTATATTTCATGATTGAATTTAATGTAATAAGTTAACTACATATATGAGACAGGAATCACCTTTCTATATCATGAAAGAGAATCCCTTCTTATATCACAATCAGAGTTAGAGTAACTCATTGTGATCATACAATACGGGACATGAATCACCTTTGAAGCATAAAATATGCCTATTTAGTATTAGATGTCTTGTCAAATTGTTAACTCTTAATAATCAGAACGAGTACAATAAAAAAAGAAAGAGGCGGGAACCTAGTATGCAACATTTCTCTTCACTAGATGCTTCACTTGTTCTCTTATGTCTCTTACATTTTTGTTATAAGCTACTCATTTCTATTACACAACATGGATATAGGAATCCTTGTTGAGACATGAGATATATGTCTTTAGTATTAGATATTTTGTAAATTATTAACTCTTCCTTATCAAAACAAAGTACAAATCAAGTACAATGAAAAAGAAAAGTATGAAAGATTTCGCTGTACTACATGCTTCATTTGTCTTCTTCTCTCTTTTACAATCATCTTCTAAACTCAATTTTCTTTAAAACACTCAATAATTAAAATATTAAAAAAAAAAAAAAACCTCTTTAAACGACTACATGCTTTTTTTTTTTTTTAGTTATCACGCACAACCACAAATTCGAATTTATTGACATGTAAATAAATATGTCCAGTGATAATATTGCACAATACAAATTGAAAAAACTAAATATAGTGGAGTTCAAGTTTAAAAATTAGTGTGAAGCTTTTGAGCTTTGGGTGCCCTTTTTATGCAACTTTACCTTAGGGGTAATTTATTATTAGTAACTTTTTTAAAACTGATATTTTTAGATTCTTCTTATTCCTTTGTCTTCAACAAATTTTTTGTTCTTAAATTACAGTTCACAGCCGCAAAACAGTCCTGATTTCTACCATAAAACTCCACCTGATCAAGCCAAATTAACCCTAGCCCCTTTTCTTACCTTATGGCCTTTAATTTCACACCTACAAAACCTTTTGTTTATGAACTTCTATTTCACTGTATCTAACAAATCCTGCACCCTATCCTTCAGAAATCAAGACAAATCTCTGATCTATTTGTCTCTAAACCATGGAAACTTTGTTCTTAGAGATCAACACTCCTTAATCAACTAGAAGGGAACATCCAAGAAAGCATGCTATTTATCAAGCAGCTACAAGGAAGCATACAAGGGCTCTTCAAGGATAAGTTAAATTTTCAGCATTTTTTATTGAAAAGAGTCATATATAGAACAATTTTGATTCATTGCACTAAGGACAATTTCAAGCACCTTCTGAAAAAACTAAATATTTTGAAATACTAACATCATAGAACATGGAAGTCATACTACTCACTATCCACTACACACAATAGTTTCACACCTGGGTTTGCAATTGAAAGCTTTGCGTAAGTCCTTCCAGAAATGGCATAAATACGTGCATAAACATATAGAAACAACTCAGAATTATACAACATACATAAACTACCAAAAAGTGACTCGCTTTTTAGTCTTTTCCAAACCATTGCAATTAGTAATTTTTTATTTATTTTTGGATGAGCAAAGAAGAGATTTTATTGATGTATAGAAACATGATTAACACCACCAAATAGAAGCACGATTAAACAACATACATAAACCCCTTCCCCACCAAATTAATACAATTAAAAAAAAGCAATATAGAATTTAAATTAATCAAAATTACAGAGACCAAATCAGCGTAAAGAAAAAATTACAATGACCAATGGCGTAATTTTCTCTTATTTCTTTTAATTTATAATTGTCAACTTATTATCCTAAAGAAGCATTACACAAGTAGTAGCCTATTTGGTAACATTTTTTTCATAAGACTTACAATGTCAGTAAATGTTAGGTAAGTTGTTGAAAACATTGTTGTATTGTATCCCATTGCATTTCAAAAGTTATTTGCCCAAAACAAAGGAAGAGGAATTGGAGAGATTCCAATTCAAAGGTGAACAATACACTCTGGCAATAATAGACAGCCGAAAACCCCAACAATAGCTGACAACCAAAAACCCGAACATAGGCCTAAAAACAGGACAAAAACAGCCAGCCCAACCCAGCTATCTGAGTTGCATGAGCCAGCAGCCAAGCCAACCCAAACCCAAAGTTGAACAACACACAGTGGGAGCTGAAACACTTCCATCTGTCATCCAGGAAGGTATTTCAATTGTTAGAAATTGGGCGCCCATGTGGCATGACCCTTAGAACCTTTTGAACCTCATCCAAATGGGTTTTGAATTTGAATTCAAACCTATTTGGATAGCCACTCAGGATATATATCTATCATATCATGATATGGATAGATGATATAGATATCAGATATTATCTCATTTAACCAATGGATAAATGAGATAAATATATTATATATCTGATATATGGTTATGGGTAACCAAAAAAAAGAAACAACGTATGTTTTGTTTCTACCCATAAACTTACTCTCTCCCAAGAAACAACGATCAAAGCCATTTACACTGTGGTTTGTGTGGGTGATATTCACCATTGTAATATCACCCCACTGCTGGGATTGATTGATTAGATTCTGGAAGCACGTGATTTATCCACGAGGTTTTAGATCAAAAGAGGTATGATCTGTTGATTTTATTCCGCTGCATGTTTTGTGTTTTGATTTACATCAATTTTCTAGATGCTTACTTCTAGTAGAGTCATGCCATTTTTTGTAATAAACAAACCAAAAAAATAAATAAATAAATTACATGTTCTTTCAATCATTGGTTCATTGATGAAACCCATCTACTCATTTCACATAAATTAAAACCCATTTACTCATTTACACATTTCACATAAATCAAAACCCTACAGCCAAAATAAATAAATAAATCCTAGAGCCAGAATGAAATGGGGAAATAGTAAAAAGGAGACAGAGAAACAAAGAGAGAGAGGAAGAGGGACGTTGAGAGCGAAAAACCTCAATGTTGAGGCTAGGTGAGCGGTGGTGGCGATGTAACGATGTGCGACCGTAAACCCAATTCTTTCACTGTAGTTTCAAGTGCATAATTTGGGCCTTTGGGGCCAGGAGTTTAACATTTGCTGGTTTTTGGGTGTAGTAGAGAGACTAGAAAAATAAAAAAATAAAACATAATTAAACTTCGTTTGGGAAATAGCTATTTTAATTAGTTTTTTACTTTTTTTTATGAAAATATGTGCAGAAAAGTAGAGAGAGTGATATAACTTATAGTGATTTTTTGGCTAAAATCTTAAGTCCCCAAACGAGGCTTAGACAATATTTTAGTTGGGGAAAAAATTGGGCGATAATCTGAAAAATTTGACACCATTGCCGACCAACTGTTTTTATCACCAAAAAAACATATTTAGTGACCAAATTTTTGGTCTCCAAAGATTAAAAGTGAAATTTTCTGGTGACTAATTTTTTTTAGTTGGCAAAAATTAATATACCATAACTAAAACAGTAGCCTAAATCCGAAACTAATGTCGACCAATAGTTTTTTTTTGTCACCTATTGTGGCACTTTGGTGACTAACTTTTTTTTTTAGTGGGTAAAATATATTATAACACTACTAAAAAATATTTAGTACCCTAAACCCTAAACTAATGCCAACCAGTCATTTTTTCAGTTGCCTATTGTGGAACTTTTGGCAACTAAATTATTTTAGTTAATAAATTTATTTGCCAAAAGTATAATTTGTTGTAGTAATATTCAAGTCGGTAATTAGCTCTTAACACCCTTTGTGGCCTAGTGATTGTGTAACATCCTTTTTGTGGTGTGAGATTTCGGGTTCAACTTTTACGAAGAGGATAATGATATATTTTGCAGTGGCAGTCTATTTCTCCGCCATTATGGGGATTGTATGTATTGGGCTTTGGGCTTGGTGGACTTGTAGATTGATTGTCTTAGGCTTTATTTAACTTTCTAGTTATTGTGAACTAGTTTGTTTGATAATATAAATATTTTTCATAATTATAATTACTTTCTTATCTATTGACAAAAATAAATAAATAAATAAATAAAAAATCTTAGTTAGAATTAAGTCGATCATAGTTAAGGATTTAATTTTATTTTCACCAATTTATTTTTAATCAATTTAATTTTGGAGTGGCATTAAAGAGACTAGATTTCAAATGTCAAGATAAATTTGCTAATCATTTCCGGAAGTGGGGACGCTTGCGTAGCAGCAGCGTCTGTTGTGCGGTGATTTGGGCCCATTTCGGGGTCCATTTTGATAATTCGAACCGTTCACATTTTAGAATACGTCAAGTAGAACATGTCTGCAAAAAATCAAGTTAATCGGATATTGTTTATCTATTCATCCACTTACATTTGTATTCATTTTAATCAAGTTAAAATTCATTTGTATTTATTTTTTAGATACAAATGTGAGTGGATGAATGGATAACGATATCCGATTAACTTGATTTTTTAAAGGCATGTTCTATTTAACGTATTCTAAAATGTGAACGGTTCGAATTATCAAAATGGACCCCGAAATGGGCCCAAATCACCGCACAGCAGACGCTGCTGCGTGGGCTACGCAGCAGTGTCCCCACTTCCATCATTTCCGATGTAACCCAAAAAAAAAAAAGGAAGATAAATTTGCTAATAAACTTCTTTTAAGCCTGAAATTTTAGGGCCTAAAAAGAGGCTTTGAGACAACATTGTGACTGTAGTTTCAAGTCTATAATTAGGGGATTTTATCTACATTAAAAAAATTATTAAGTACTCCCAATTTTTAAGTACACTTTGTTTAATTATTTAAAATTTTATTTTACTCTCATTACACCCTATTATTTTTCTCAAATTATCCTCAATGTAAACCCAAATAATAAATAATAAATAAACTAAAAAAACTAAATTATTTCAAAAACTTTTCAATACATAAAATAATTCTCAAATAGAGAGAAAAAAAAATTATATGCACATAAGTATTATAAATACAAAAAAAACCAAACTTTTATATAAGCATTATAAAACTTTTCAATACATAAAAAAAAACTTTTACATTATAAATTATCCACAAGAATGCTCATAGAAAAGTCAAAACCAAACTTATAAGCAAATAAGCATCAGTCATTGACAAGAAAGAGTAATTTTCAAATAATGTACTATTTAAATGACAAAATAAGAGCAACTCCAATAATATGTTATTGTTAATCTAACTATTGGACCCATTAATTTTTCTCAAAAAAATGATATATAAAATAATTGATGGTACTAAACAAAAATTGTGAAATCCCTTTATATGAATACTTACCTCCTTTTTGATGGGTTGTTTCAAAAAACTATTCAGTGTGTTTGGTTTGAGTTTTCTGAATTAAGTTTTTTGAAAACTGAATTTTTTGATTTTCGTGTTTTTTTTTTGTTTTTAGTGAATATTTTTAAAATTTTAAACATTTTTTTTTTACTTTTTTGCATGCACCTTACTTAGATGTATTTAAAAATTAAAAATTTTGTGAAAAAGTATTTTAAAAAATTAATAAATACATAAAAATACAAAAAAAAATGTACTCAATTCTTGTATTTTTTTTTTTTTTTTTTTTTTTTTTTTTGTATTTTTGGTATATAGTGAATTTTTAAAAGATTTTTTTTTTTCAATTTTTTTACTTTTTAGATGTATTTATGTTAGGTGTGTCTAACAAGTAAAAAAAATTGCTTAAAATATTTTAAAAATTCAGTAAAAACAAAAAAATACGGAAAATAAGAAAGTAGAATTTTCTAAAAAATATTTTTGGAAACGAAAAATTAATCTCTTTATTCAATTTTATCATATTCATAATTCATTTAACCTAATCCATCAAACAAATAGAGATTATTTCATTTTTACCCCTATACTTTTACACGATTTTCAATGACCCCAGACTACTCTTATTTTCACGCGTACCCCCATACTATTTAAATTACTATAAGTTTTTCCCCTGGCATCACATTTGAAACGAAAAACGTTAAAAAAATTATATTTTAGCCCTAAATTTCAAAATAAAGATGCAAACCCACCATTTCCTACCAGCAAACCACAACCACCACCAACCACCACTTCAAGCCCTTCTATCTCCTTCGTCATAACTCCATTTCGCCTCATTTTTACGTTGTTGGATTCAACTTACGGTCTATTTTTCGTATCACATCTCACACGTCTCGTTCTTCCTCTTTTTGCATGCTATCGGAGCTCCAAAAATTGATATAAAAAAAAAAGACTTTTCTTCTCATTTTTTACTTTTCTTCGAGCCATCTTTCGGACTTCAAATCTTTCTCGATACTTGATGGTTCTACTTCATTCTTTCACCATTCTCCTCACCTCACTTCCTACTTCGCCCTATATTACCTCGCTTTCTCACTTCTTCGTGTAATGAGCGGTTTTGGTATATCGAAAGTTGACCGAAAACTAATTTCAAAATTTTCAAAACATTCATCTTTTGTTTCTTTATTCTTCATCTTCCTCATTCTCCTTCTTCTTCTTCTTCTTCTTCTTCTTCTTCTTCACTTATAACATGATGTGAAACATTGTTCTAGGTGGTAACATAGCTAGTGATGGTGGTGGTGGTGGTGGTGGTCTGGCGATGGCGACGGCGCTCGCGATGATGGTGGTCGTGGAGTTTGAAGGTAGTAGTAATGGAATTTGCTTGTAAAAAAGGTGTGTTTGGTGTTGAAGGGTAGTGGTGATGGTGATGGTGATGGTGATGGTGATGGTGATGCTCATGGTGGTAATGAAGTTGGTGGTTCGGGTGGTGATGAGAAGATAGTACAAAACTAAAATAGGCATTGGCATTCCATTCCAATTTTCAACATACCAAACATGCTCCAAATCTTATACAACCAGTGATTAAGTCCGAATGTGTTGCACCTCATGAAACAAGACCAAGAGACCTCAAGAAATTATCTATTATTAGAAAATCACATTCAACGCTATTAATCACTGAGCTACCCACGTGGGTTAAATATATGGAACATATCATATTTTTTCTAATTTCAACTGAAAATTTATCACTATCTCTATTGTCAATAAATATATGAACAAGCCAATCACCATTTAAAATTAGAAAAAAAAATTACAGTAAAAAAAAAAAAGCATATATAACTATATATAGATGAGAGAGAAAATAGTTTTCTCAAAGCTTGAATACAAATACATGACTTTCACTTACAACATCACTTTTAAAACAATAATACCAATTTCATACAATACAATCACAACAAAAACTAGGTCCTCATTTGCGACAAATCTTTGTGATGACAAGCCTTCGGTGGGTTGTACATTGAAAGTCACGTTTGGTGTGTTTTGTTCGGGGTGGTGATGTTGGAGAAGTTGGTGGTTTGGATGCTGATGTTAGAGAAGTTGATGAAGTTGATGAAGTTGGTGGTTCGGGTGGTCGGTTACCCCCTAGAACCATGCTCTACATCATGTTATAAGTGCAGAAGAAAAAGATGAATGAGGAAGATAGAGGAAAAAGAAACAAAAGATGAATGTTTTAGAATTTTTGAAATTAGTTTTCAAACAACTTTCGGCATACCAAAGCTGCCAATTACACGAAAAAGTAAGAAAGCGAGGTAGTGTAAGGTGAAGTAGGAAGTGAGGTGAAGATAATGGAAAAAGAATGAAGTAGAATCGTCAAGAATCGAGAAAGATATGAAGTCCGAAAGATGGCTCGAAGAAAAGTCAAAAACGAGAAGACAAGTCTTATTTTTTATCAACTTTCGGAGCTCCGATAGCATGCAAAAAGAGGAAGAACGAGACATGTGAGATGTGATATGAAAATTAGAATGTGAGTTGAATCCAACGACGTAAAAATGAAATGAAATGGAGTTATGACAAAGGAGATAGGACTTGAAATGGTGGTTGGTGGTGGTGGTTTGCTGGTAGGAAAATGTGAGTTTGTATCTTTATTTTGAAATTTTGGGCTAAAATGTAGTTTTTTTTAACGTTTTTCTTTTTAAATCTGACCGTTGGGGGAAAATTGATAGTAATTTAAATAGTATGGAGGTACGCGTGAAAATAAGAGTAGTCTGAAGGGATCATTGAAAATCATGACAAAGTATAGGGATAAAAATGAAATAATCTCAAACAAATATATAAAGCAATGGGTCTATGTCTAGTACCTTATTATCTAGGAAATTTATTGCCGCATTGCAAACGTTGTTCGAGGTCTTTCAGATGGTTCTGTTTCATCAAGAAAAATGTTTGGGAGCTTTAAAGGAATTTTAGGGAGTCGGCTTCACCCATTGATATAATATTTTAATTATGATTTTTTTTTTTGAATTTTCATATAATTAGAGTTCAATTAAAGCTCTAAAATTAACGAGATGTATCATTGCTAGTTTCATCAAACTTTTTAATGGTTCGAATTTCACAAGGATAGTACGCCATAAAAAGATGGGTAGGTTACAAATATACCCCATGAGATTTAATTAAAATACAAATCACTCTTATGGTTTTGAAAATTATATTTCACCTTTTGAGGTTTCTAATTTTATAACAAATTATCAATTTTATTAATAAATCATGAAATCAATAAATAATTTTTAATGATGTTAGAAATATATTTCAATTAATAATTTAGTTAATTTTATTATTATATAGGAGAGCAATTAGTACGCCATAAAAAGAAGGGTAGGTTACAAATATACCCCATGAGATTTAATTAAAATACAAATCACTCTCATGGTTTTGAAAATTATATTTCACCTTTTGAGATTTCTAATTTTATAACAAATTGTCAATTTTATTAATAAATCATGAAATCAATCAATAATTTTTAATGATGTTAGAAATATATTTCAATTAATAATTTATTTAATTTTATTATTATATAGGAGAGCAATTATGAATTTTATTTTTTTAGTTAATTTTGTTAAATAAATTTTTTTTTAACAATAGAGTATTTGTAATTTTTCAAATTACAGGAAGCAGTCTATATTTTAAATGTAATTTTTCAAATTATAGAGAACAATCTGTATTTTAAATAAATTTCAAAGGTTGTATTTATAATTTATCCTAAAAAGAATTACCCAAACTATTTTAAAGTATATTTTATAATATATATTGTTAGACCTATTTATTTTGATGATTTGTTTAATTATGTTTTAATTTATTTGGAAGAGAAAAATAGAATCACATTTTATTTTGATGATTTATTTAATTATGTTTTAATTTATTTGGAAGAGAAAAATAGAATCAAAATTTATTTTAATAATTTAGGTGAAAGAAAAAATAGAATTAACATTTATTTTAATGATTTATTTAATTATATTTTAATTTATTTGAAAAAAAAAATAGAATTAAAATCTATTTCTCCTCCATTATGGGGATTGTATGTATTGGGCTTTGGGCTTGGTAGACTTATAGATTGATTGTGTTCGGCTTTATTTAACTCTCTAGTTATTGTGAACTAGTTTGTTTGATAATATAAATATTTTTTATAATTATAATTACTTTCTAATCTATTGTCAAAAATAAATAAATAAAAAAATAAAAAAATCTTAGTTAGAATTAAGTCGATCATAGTTAAGGATTTAATTTTATTTTCATCAATTTATTTTTAATCAATTTAATTTTGGAGTGGCGTTAAAAGAGAATAGATTTCAAATGTCAAGGTAAATCTGTTAATCATTTCCGATGTAACCCAAAAAAAAAAAGAAAAAAGGAAGATAAATTTGCTAATAAACTTCTTTTAAGGCCGAAATTTTAGGGCCTAAAAAGAGGCTTTGAGACAACATTGTGACTGTAGTTTCAAGTCTATAATTAGGGGATTTTATCTACATTAAAAAAAAATTTAAGTACTCCTAATTTTTATGTACACTTTAATTAATTATTTAAAATTTTATTTTACTCTCATTACACCCCATTATCTTTCTCAAATTATCCTCAATGTAAACCCAAATAATAAATAATAAATAAACTAAATTATTTCAAAAACTTTTCAATACATAAAATAATTCTCAAATACAGAGAAAAAATTTTTTTTGCACATAAGTATTATAAATACAAAAAAAAATCAAACATTTACATAAGCATTATAAAACTTTTCAATACATAAAAAAAAAAACTTTTACATTATAAATTATCCACAAGAATGCTCATAGAAAAGTCAAAACCAAACTTATAAGCACATAAGCATCAGTCATTGACAAGAAAGAGCAATTATCAAATAATGTACTATTTAAATGACAAAATAAAAGCAACTCCAATAATATGTTATTGTTAATCTAACTATTGGACCCATTAATTTTTGTCAAAAAAATGATATATAAAATAATTGATGGTACTCTACAAAAATTGTGAAATCCCTTTATATGAATACTCACCTCCTTTTTGATGAGTTGTTTCAAAAAACTATTCAGTGTGTTTGGTTTGACTTTTCTAAATTAAGTTTTTTAAAAACTGAATTTTTTGGTTTTCGTGTTTTTTTTTTTTTGTTTTTAGTGAATATTTTTAAAATTTTAAACATTTTTTTTTTTACTTTTTTGCATGCACCTTACTTAGATGTATTTAAAAATTAAAAAATTTGTGAAAAAATATTTTAAAAAATTAATAAATACATAAAAATACAAAAAAAAAAATGTACTGAATTTTTTTTTTTTTTTTTTTGTATTTTTAGTATTTAGTGAATTTTTAAAAGATTTTTTTTTTCAATTTTTTTACTTTTTAGGTTTATTTATGTTAGGGGTGTCTAAAAAGTAAAAAAAAAATTTGCTTAAAATATTTTAAAAATTCAATAAAAACAAAAAATAACACGGAAAATAAGAAAGTAGAATTTTCTAAAAAATATTTTTGGAAACGAAAAATTAATCTCTTTATTCAATTTTATCATATTCATAATTCATTTAACCTAATCCATCAAACAAATAGAGATTATTTCATTTTTACCCCTATACTTTTACACGATTTTCAATGACCCCCAGACTACTCTTATTTTCACGTGTACCCCCATACTATTTAAATTACTATCAGTTTTGCCCCTGCCATCACATTTGAAACGAAAAACGTTAAATAAATTATATTTTAGCCCCAAATCTCAAAATAAAGATGCAAACCCACCATTTCCTACCAGCAAACCACAACCACCACCAACCACCACTTCAAGCCATTCTATCTCTTTCGTCATAACTCCGTTTCGCCTCATTTTTATGTTGTTGGATTCAACTCATGGTCTATTTTTCGTATCACATCTCACACGTCTCGTTCTTCCTTTTTTATAAAGACCTCCATGAAAAATGTTCAAATGGAGTAATGACGTCCATTTTGATGTTTTCATATTGTTCTATTTCCTGCAATGAAAAACGATTTCCATTTTGATGCTTTCATATTGTCTTGTTTCCTGTAATAAAAATGATTGAATGAGCATAAGTATCATTTTCAATTTGAAAATCTATAAATCACATAATACAACATAGATGAATGATTATTTGTTGGTCTTGGAGCATTACTCCATATCTCTTTCACTAGACACTCATGAAAATTGATCTTCTAGGGATTAATTATTTTATAGCAAATTTATTTTATGTTCAATCTAAGAACTAGAACATATATATGATTCTGATTATTCAAACATTTAAAAAAGCAATATCAATAATAGAATTAACCAAAAAAATTAAGATAACCCTTCATAACTACATAACAATTTATTCAACACTACCAAGAACCAAACTTAATATAGTAACAGATATAATCAACAAGCTATAAGGCATATATAGATAGATAGCTTAGTACCAGTTGTGCAAGCTCCATTGATGGTGGTAGCTCTGTTTTATTTCCCTATTTTTTGGTAGCTGTTGTTGGTGTCTTACAAATGTTGAGGGGTGCTAACAAATGATTAGGTAGGCCTCGTGGTGTCAATCTAGTTGCGATAATGTTGGCTTACATGATGCCCTTTACACTCCTCCCCTTTTATTGATGTACTAACATATGTTATGTATGATTTTCTCATCAATGAAGTTCTTTTTTACCTGGTACAAACATATATATAAAGCATTGTTGTAGAGGGGCTTCTTCAATGGTGGGTAGGCACCAAATTCAAACAGTTGATTCTCAAAAATTGGAAACTAGTTCCTGTAGACGCGCCCGCGTGGGCCTCGTGCTATAGTTCGGACTCGATTTGTGTCACGGTTCTTAATCTGAACCAAAGAGTCCAAATCCGGCAAATCGTTTTGAGAAACAGATTTTTTGAAAATGAGTGCCAAACATGGACTGCTTTGCCAGATACAGAGTCGCCACCTAAATATTTTAAAATGGGAGAATTTAAGAAACCCTGACTCGGTGCCAAAGGCACGTGTCCGTCATTGCCAAAGTTGCCTCGGCTCGGGAGCTTGGGTACGATTGGGGAAGGTCAGCTATGAGCACCCCCTCTCGCCCGGTCTGAAGACCGGCCTCTACTAACCGTGATATCTAGTTTTGAAAACTTTATGCGTTCTTATTCCGGTTATTAGCCTAGATTTACTATGTGATGCGCACAGCATACAAGTATAGACTAGATTGCCTAATTTGGAAATAAACATTGCACATCCGTTTGTCTTGAAAAACATTTTGGAATTTGCTACTCGCAAGTAGGCTAAAACACGGATTTCAACGAGTTTTTCCAACTCAAACAATCCGGCCTTCAATTAGCTTAGTGAAAAACAGTTTAACACATAAGCATCTAGCCCACATGATGAGCATGTGTGTCATGATAGCATTCACAACTCATGCGAGATGCTTAAGAGCAATAATACTTACATCATACTCCGTGCCAAAACAATAAACTAGTTAGCAAACATGCGTGGTCCTAGTTCATGTCAATTTGACTAATGCAACACATACAGGGATGCAATTAGGTAGTGGCTCGGCTAACCTAAGCATGGCATGTGAAATGCAGTCCATTGATGCATGTATTCAAATCGGAATTGAAGTACAATGTTAGTTAGCGTGAATGTACCGAGCCTGATGCAGTGCAATACAAATGCGATGAATGCACGCATGCATAGCATAAGGTATGCTAATTTTAAATATGCCCTAATCTACCATCATAAGCAGGTAAATAAAAGGGAAGAAAGACTTGAAGTTGGAAGACATACACACACTCACGCACTTATTACACAATTGCCCTCACTCGGAGGGACCAAATAAATATTACAGTCCGAATAATAAACAAATAAATTATTACAGAATTTCTAATTTACTTAACAGAATGAATGTAAAAAAAAAAGGTAGCCACGGCCCCTGCCTCGGGATGCGCGAATGATGCATGCTCGAACCCGTCTTGTCCGGAAAGCCCGTACCATACCATTACTACCTCTGTTTTCACTGTCTTGCTTCTCTGAAAAATTCCAAAGCTCTGGGACAGATTCCTTTCACACTGCAGAATACCATCGGTTGGAGTAAATTGCCACCGGCAGTGTATAATTTCCGTCGGCTGATTTTGGAGTCACCGGCCATTCACCAATGGCTGGTCGGCACTTAATTCTGCCGGTCGGCAGAAACTTCCTGCAGAAGACAGTTTTGACAGCAACAGAGGACAGACAGCATATGGCATGGGATTTTAGGCACATGTAAGCATGCTCATGTTCCCCATCATGTATTGAACTCAGGGAAGCATGGCCCTCGATCCTCGAGCCATCAGTTGTGTATGATAACCCAAGGGATCAAGCTTGCCATTTGATATAAGAATGCATGTAACACACAAATGAGGACCAAGGCCTTATCATGTCGAAGTCAAAGGCCCCGGTGACCGAGAGTTAAGACACGTTGCATCACTTATAGTATGAACGCTCCTTAACCCTCACACTTGGTTTGACACCCCAAACCAAGTAATGCAATGCATGTTATGCAAACATGACTTAAGAAATGCAACATGAGATCAAGATCCAAGGCATGCCAAATGCCATACAACTACTATGGCAAGTATGCAATGCTAGGCATGCAAGATGCAAATGCAATGCAAACATAAACGGTTTAGGCAATGGGATCATCATATTACAACACCTCATGAAGCAACCATGCAACAAACATGAGACAAACATGCAATGGTGGCCTAAAATAGTAAAGGGGCAGACTTCAATCCACCTCAAAACAGTGGCCAAAAGTGCCCAAAATGATGGACAAACACTCATGCCAACATGCAAGCCAATGGACCTAAGGCTAAGGCACAAAAAGGGGCACTTTACTTCTGCCAATATGACCATTCATGGCATGAATTAGACAAGTAAGAACAGAATTTTAGCATGCAAAAATGGACTCCAAAATCCACTAATATGGCAACTTAAGTGGCTCCAATGAGATGCATGCACCAAGGCTCATTTCTAGGCATAAAAGGGCATATCCTCAAAGCATGAAAGAGGTCGCATATGTAAGCATACAAGCATGATTTATGGACTGAAATACGACCCTAAATGATGCCAAATCATGAAGATGGTCCAAGCTACGCATGCTAGAGGCCAATATGCTCAAGGCTCACAAGCCAAAACACAAAGAGAGGACACCAAACATGGCAAGCATGACTGAAACAGATGGCCAACAAGCCTTAAACATGGTAAAGTAATGCCAATACCTTCATGAAATTAGGCTAACACATGCAAGAATCATGGCCTAAACACAAGATGCATTTCTAGGCCAAATAGAGGAATGTAAAGCAAGTATGTTAAGCATGCAAAAGGGCACAAATCCTTTCCATCGGCTGCTGATTATGTGACCTAAGGACACGAGATTTGGATAAGCATGCGGTCTACGCAGGTAATGAGATTTGGATAAGCATGCGGTCTACGCAGGTAATGAGATTTGGATAAGCATGCGGTCTACGCAGGTAATGAGATTTGGATAAGCATGCGGTCTACGCAGGTAATGAGATTTGGATAAGCATGCGGTCTACGCAGGTAATGAGATTTGGATAAGCATGCGGTCTACGCAGGTAATGAGATTTGGATAAGCATGCGGTCTACGCAGGTAATGAGATTTGGATAAGCATGCGGTCTACGCAGGTAATGAGATTTGGATAAGCATGCGGTCTACGCAGGTAATGAGATTTGGATAAGCATGCGGTCTACGCAGGTAATGAGATTTGGATAAGCATGCGGTCTACGCAGGTAATGAGATTTGGATAAGCATGCGGTCTACGCAGGTAATGAGATTTGGATAAGCATGCGGTCTACGCAGGTAATGAGATTTGGATAAGCATGCGGTCTACGCAGGTAATGAGATTTGGATAAGCATGCGGTCTACGCAGGTAATGAGATTTGGATAAGCATGCGGTCTACGCAGGTAATGAGATTTGGATAAGCATGCGGTCTACGCAGGTAATGAGATTTGGATAAGCATGCGGTCTACGCAGGTAATGAGATTTGGATAAGCATGCGGTCTACGCAGGTAATGAGATTTGGATAAGCATGCGGTCTACGCAGGTAATGAGATTTGGATAAGCATGCGGTCTACGCAGGTAATGAGATTTGGATAAGCATGCGGTCTACGCAGGTAATGAGATTTGGATAAGCATGCGGTCTACGCAGGTAATGAGATTTGGATAAGCATGCGGTCTACGCAGGTAATGGAATTAAAGCATGCGGTCTACGACCAGACACTAAACGGTCGAGTTCGGAGATCCTGAGGCAAGGCGCGCGAGCCGAGACCTCCGGGAACTCCAAACGAACACAAACAAGGGTAATCACCAAGTGTTCCAATGGTGACATCTAAGTCTTGAGGACGGTCAAAAATGGGGTGTCTACAGTTGCCCCTCTTTGACAGAACTCGAAAGTCATAACAATGACGGGAGTGAATGTCAAAGCCCAGAGACGACCCATTTTTGACAAGGCCGAAGACTTAGACAAACATGTAAAACAAACAAGATATGCGCTCAAGGGCAGGGGCAAAATGCAAGACAATGCACAAAGCCGAACATAACTTATGATCATGCAAAGAAAGCTGTAATGAAGCATACATGCGACAATTTTAAGCTAGCATACACCAAACTACACTATAACGCAGAAAGGATGTAAGAGAATTATGCAATTCTCAATATGTCTCACTCGGAGGATACAATACCTGTGTGGTTCGTCTGGTTGCACCAGCCTCAAATGGACCGTACATACAATATCGTGCCTGCAAAGAAAACAAACTTAACAGGTACAATATCGTTAGCAACATGCATGGCAATGCAAAAATGGATGCGAGATGATATGCAGTATATACAAAACAATGTATAAATAATGCAAATGAAGATGCAATGTAATTGAAATAATGCAAACTACATGCAAGGCAATTGAATCATGATCCAATCGTGAGTGGTTCGAAACCACACAAATGTCAAATAGATTGATGGAGGTAACAAGTCTGTCTACCATAGAACGGTCAACTGAACTATGAGCATTGTAGACAGACACAAGAACAAGTATTTGGGGGGAATGACATAAGTGGGGAAACGACCCGCTGGAGAAAGGACTACGATCCTAATGCCGGATGCAAAAATTACACTACAATGTAATACATGAATATGGCACGCAG
>NW_021024878.1:3420097-3430805 GCF_004153795.1 Camellia sinensis | reverse complement strand
TAAGGGTCAACACCAGCGTCTACCAACTTCGAGTAATGAGTCTTTATCTTGTTACGCCAACTTTTGTAAAGAGTTTTACACTTTTTATTGACTCCTTTCCAAACCTCTTCATCTTCATCATAATCAACAATCTCAAATTTATTCTGCAAATATAATGAATGCTTTTATTAATATCAAAATGCAAGTAATGGTGATAATCTAATTATTTGAAAAATAACAAATACATGTACCCGAACTGCTTGAATGATTAGGGCTTTATGAATCTCATCAATCTTGTCCCACTTTCTTATACCAATGATTGGAGCAACCATCCTTATCTGTAAGCCAAGTTCATTTGCAAATGGAGTGGCATAAGGCCCTACTGGCACTTTCTATCTGCAGGGATCCAAACAGGAAGTTTTTCACCACCACTGTTAGCTATGAGACGTGCTATGCTCTTCCCTTGAGTCTGACCCCTGAATTGTCTAAAACGAGTATGCAAACTAGTTTTAGATGGTGCATCCTAGGTAGTAGTTGCATTTGTAGATGATGTAGCCTGGGTAGCAGTTGCATTTGTAGATGGTGCAGGCTAGATACTTAGAGCATTTGTAGATGGTACACTCTGAGTAGATGGGGTTAAATTAGGTGTTACATGCTGAGCAGGGGCAGCAATTCTAGCTGCAGCTTGTTGGAAAGGTAGAGGAACTTTGGATGATGATGCACGTTGATCTTTACCAGGGCCTATCATAGTTGCATTTGTAGATGGTGCAGGCTGGATACTTAGAGCATTTGTAGATGGTACACTCTGAGTAGATGGGGTTAAATTAGGTGTTACATGCTGAGCAGGGGCAGCAATTCTAGCTGCAGCTTGTTGGAAAGGTAGAGGAACTTTGGATGATGATGCACGTTGATCTTTACCAGGGCCTATCATAGTTGCATTTGTAGATGGTGCAGGCTAGATACTTAGAGCATTTGTAGATGGTACACTCTGAGTAGATGGGGTTAAATTAGGTGTTACATGCTGAGCAGGGGCAGCAATTCTAGCTGCAGCTTGTTGGAAAGGTAGAGGAACTTTGGATGATGATGCACGTTGATCTTTACCAGGGCCTATCATAGTTGCATTTGTAGATGGTGCAGGCTGGATACTTAGAGCATTTGTAGATGGTACACTTTGAGTAGATAGGGTTAAATTAAGTGGTGCATGCTGAGTAGGTGCAGCAATTCTAGCTGCAGCTTGTTAGGAAGATAGAGGAACTTTAGATGATGCTGCATGTCGAACTTTTCCAGGGCCTGCCATCTAGCACAACAACTCAACAATTACATGTGTGAAGCATATGTAAAATAAGCAATTACATTAATATCAATGGATGTATAATAGAATTAATATCAGAACATAAGTGATAACTAAAAAATAAAATGACATAAAAAACTAAAATATATATATATATATATATAGAGAGAGAGAGAGAGAGAGACAGGGACACACACAAACACACATATACAAAAAAAAAAAAAAAAAAAATCTTTTTAAATAGTCATTGTACTCAAACTCAAAGGCACTTAAACAACAGTGTCATAAAAACATAAAAATGACAAAAAAATTAAAGTTCTATGTCAAAATCTATATTAGAATTAAAAATGATTATGTAGCTTATCTTTTCGGATAGTCAATGCTCATAGTAATCATCTTCATTATTTTGCCCTCTTTCATCATCAACACCATCGTTGTGTGCTCGACTAACTGATTATAAAACCACCTCACTTGGGATAATTTGAGGATCAATGCCATTCCTATGAAGTGAGATTGTGATGGGGTCTTCAACGTTGACTGGGACAACATCAATTGTTTCATTCTGTTGGAATACATCATTAGGTTCAATGCCATCTTGTTTTGATACATCCTATATTCCTCGATGTTGTAGTCTTTCTACGACTTTCCAATGTCCACCTAACTTTGTATCATCAATGCAGAAAACTTGTTTCACATGACTTGGTAAGACAAATGGATCATCTTTATACCATCGACTTCTAACATCAATACTTGTGCAATGTGTATCGATATGTAACGATCTATTGCTACCGGTGTTGAACCATTCACATTGGAATAAAATAACTCGATGTCTAAGTATGTAACGCATCTCCCACACTTTGTTCAAGTACCCATAAAAGTCAATTGTTTGTCCTTCATGCTCCCTTTCCATAACTAACCCACTATTTTGGCATTTATGACTACTATCACGATCTTTACTAAGAAATCGAACACCATTGGAAATGCAATCTGAATGCAAATTAACATTTACACTAGGACCATTTGCTAATGACCACAAATCATCAGTTGCTTCTGGTAATCCTTGAGCTCGTAATTGGTTCATCTACATAACGACATCAATTTCAATCATTATGTTAGTATTCATATAAGTATAGCTGAATAAAGTTTAGGATTATATCTTACATGTTCTTTGAACCACTTGAGAAATTTCTCTTTCTGTCTCTTTGTGATGTCACGTGCACCTTGATTTTCTAAAAGATTCTTGTGTTACCTACTTACAAACATATGATTGATAAGTAACATATTATATTGAAAACATAATTCTACCAAAAACCAATAATAAGACCGTACTCTAGATAATGGTCCAACTTGAGGCTATTATTCAAGATGAACCAATGAGCCATTTCACATTCTTTCTAAGACACGTCAGAAGCCCTTGTAATTAGCCCAAAAGGACGAACATTTTGCGTGAAGACCTCTAACCCCAACTCATGCACACCAACATTGACATTTCATTCCTCTCGATTAAATACAGTTTCAATCCCACCAGATACATTGAGCAAAATGTGAGACACTCCTTGACAACATAAGCTTCTGCGATCGAAACTTTTGGACGAGCTCGATTTGTGACATATCCTTTTAATGTTCCAAGTAGCCTATGAAACAAACAATAGAATAATCTTATTACATGCACACTCACAGTTTTATAAATATATATACATGTTGTGCTAAAATTTAAGTATTCTAGTATATTAAGAAATTAGTAAGTACCTTTCAATGGGGTATATCCACCGATATTGCACAGGCTCACCAAGAATGGCTTCGCGTTGCAAAAGAATGGTCAAATGGACCATCGCATCAAAAAACGCTGGTAGAAAAATTTTCTCCAGCTTGCATATCTTCTAATTTTTCCAAATCCTTCACCTTCATTGTCTTTGAGAAAAGCTCTTGGAAGAAATTTCCCAACTCATATAATGCGACACAAATATCATTATGAAGATATCCACGCATTCCAATGGGAAGAAGTCGCTGTAGAAGGACATGACAATCATGACTTTTTAGGCCTGTTAACTTATCACCTTTTGTGCTCACACACCTTGAGATGTTTGCTGCATAACCATCAGGATACTTAATAGACTTTAAAAACTCACAGAAACCATGCCTTTCATCTAAGGACAAAGTGTACAATGCTGGGGGCTCTTTAAAAGACCCATCGGCATGCCTTTTTAGATACAACTCCTTCCTTATTTTCATATGTTCTAAATCTACGCGTGCTTTTTCTGTGCCTTTGTTTTTTTCATCTATACGCAGTAATGTTCCAAGAAAACTATCACATATATTCTTCTCTATTTGCATAACATCGAGGTTGTGTCAAAGTTTAAGTGTTTTCCAATATGGAAACATAAAAAAGTTTTTTTTTTTTTTGTTATCCAATTCAATACTAGATCTTCCCTTTTTCTTTTCTTATTGGTTGGATGCTTTCCAAATGGTCTGAATGTCCCTAAGTCCAATTGTTCTAAAATTTGTTCTCCTGATAACTCCAAAGGTCTTGACACAAACTCAGCCTTATCGTTATAAAGTCAACTCCTCCGCCAAGGGTGGTCATCAGGCAGGTAACGGTGAGCGCCTGTGTACACTATTTTACTTCTCAATCGTTGTGAGGATGCATTCTTGTTACATGTGGGACAAGCCAAATAACCTTTCGTACTCCATCCTAACAAGTTGCCATATGCAGGAAAGTCATTAATCGTCCATATAACAGCCGCATGCATTCGAAAAGTTAATGCAGTTGAGGCATCATAAGTAAGCACACCATCTTCCCATAACTCCTTCAACTCGTCAATTAATGGTCGCATGTAAACATCAATATCTCTCCCCGGTGCTTGTGGTCCAGGGATAAGTAATGACAATATACTAAATGATTGTTTCATACATTTCCAAGGAGGCAAGTTGTGAGGCATAACAATCACAGGCCATATATTGTACGAGTTGCTCAAGTTTCCAAAAGTATTGAAACCATCAGTGGCCAATCCTAACCTCACATTTCGAGTCTCTTAGGAAAACAAAGGATGTTGCCTATCAAAATTCTTCCATGCCTTACCATCAGCTCGGTGCCTGAATATCCCATCATCTACTCGCTTCTCTTTGTGCCATCTCATAGCTATAGCTATAGCTATTTTTCTCGACATATATAATCTCTGCAACCTCGGTGTCAACGGGAAATATCTTAAGATCTTATGAGGAATTTTCTTACCTTTTCCATCATTCAACTTGTATCTGGACTCTTGACAAATTAGACAATTCTCTAAATTTGCATTTTCCTTCCAAAAAAGTGCACAATCATACTTACATGCATGAATCGACACATATCCTAAGGCTAAGTCACGTAAGAATTTTTTGGTTTCATAAAGGGTCCATGGAATCACTTGGTCACTTACCGGTAGAAGGTCCTTTAATATCCCCAACAACACGTTGAATGACTTATAGGTCCACTTGTTTAACACCTTTACATGAAACATCTTAACAACAAATGATAAAAGAGAAAACTTACGACACCCAGGGTACAACTCTCTTTGAGCATCATTCAACAATTTGTTAAAGTTGGGCATGTCCTCTTTTTCAATATTATTAGCCACATTATCACCATCGCCATCGTCCTCTTTATCCCCATCGTTTTCATCATCATTCATGATAGTCCTTATAGCGATCCCGGTTGTCCCTTTACTGTTCTGTTGTGTTCCGGACTCGGTTCCGTGAAGTTGGTAGTGGTATCTATCTTGTTGTCGTCCTTTAATTTCACTTGATTGAGTTTTAGGATGTTTTGGGCAGGGTTGTTACAGGTTGGTTAGGCCTTGGTTTCAATTCCTTGTTGTTCAGTTTTTAGGCGATCCGCTCGAGCGAGTCTTCTTGCGCTCGAGCGGGGATTGCACACCTCCAGTATTTCGTGTTCCTGCAAAACTTCTGCAGATGTGATTTTTACGCTCGAGCGGGTTTGTTTACGCTCGAGCGGTGGCGCTCGAGCGGGCTTGGTGGCGCTCGAGCGGGTAATACTTCCTAGGTATAAGTTCTGGGAGGTGGAGATCTACGCTCGAGCGGACTGGTTTTCACGCTCGAGCGAAAGTGCTGTATTCTTGTGCCTTGACGCTCGAGCGGGCCTTGTTGCGCTCGAGCGTGTTCAGATTTTGTTCTTGGCGCTCGAGCGTTGTGTCCTCCGCTCGAGCGGGTCGTACGTATATGAGTTATCCGCTGGGTGATTTTAAATCACTTTTTGATTTTCTTTCTCTGTCCTACTTTTTCTAAAACCCATTTTTGAGAGCCTCTCTCTCTAGAAACTCCCTTCTCTCTAGGGTTTGATCTAGTTAGAGTGTCCTCCTTTTCTTCGGCCTTTGTAAAAGTTGTGTGGATCGTCGAGGACGTCATTTTGATCCGAGAATCTTGGTCTTTGGAGCATTTTGGTTTTGGCTTCTTCTCCATCCAAGCTCTAACTTCGAGGTAGGGATAACCTACTCCTTACTATGAGCTTTGTCCTTAAATTTTAGTATTTTGAGATGTTGGGGTTGGTTTGGTGATTTTGTGAAAGTTTGGGGGCCTTGGTGAAATTTTTACAAAAGTTGGGGTTGTGGCTATATAAAACCTAGATGCATGTTTGGCATGGAAAAAGTAAAATTAATGTTAAAACATTAATGAAAATGGAACCTAAGGGTTGTAATGTTAATTATGAAAAATGCCCTAATTACATTGGTTAATTAATTTGCATAATTAATTATGGGAAATGAGAAATTGGTTTGGAAAGGTATGGGATTAAAGGGTGCAGTTGGATTATTTATCACTCACCTAGTTGAAATGTTGATTATATATCCATTGTTGCATTTATTTTCTGTATAGAAATAACTGCTTTGGGCTATCGGTGGAGGATAGTCTTGATTGTTGTAGACAATGCATGATGATTAGGCAAACTGAAACTAATCACTGGAATGTGTCATTGAGTATGACAGTTGAAAGAATACATTAAATTTATGTATTGTGTGGTGATGTGTATAATTATTGTTTATATGCATTGTGTGTGTGGAGGAGATAGGGGATGTACTCCACGGTTTAGGGGAAGATAGGGGATGGACCTCTAAACCGGATGTGTTGGGAGGAGATAGGGGATGGACTCCATAGATAGAGCTCATATGCTTATCTATTTATGTGTTGACAGAGCTCATATGCTTGTCATTGGAAGTGTGATAGTGCTTTTATACATATCTATGGAAGTGATGATATAGCTTGTATGCTTATCTGTTGATGTGTGATATAGCTAGTATGCTTATCTATTGTGAAATGGGAAAGTGCTTAATATGAGTTATTGTCTCATATAAATTGTTTGGCCAGGTTCTGAGCCATGATTATAAATTGAGAATTGAAAGGAATTGGAAAATGGATTGTAACATGGACTTGTATGTCATGAAACTGCAAAGTGTGATAAGGAAAAGTATCAGTATTGACCATCTATCAATTGCTAATCTTTTAGTCATTGTCCATATTTGGTTTAGTGTATTTCTACTGGGCTGTGGCTCACCCTTTACGGGAATATCATTTTCAGGTACAGGTAACATGCCACCTCCAAGGACATAGCTTGGGAGGCTAGAGGCGGACACACTTTTGTTGTCTTATTTCTTTTGAAGTATTACATGTATATTCAAGCCAAGGGCTTAATGTGTAATTGAGTTAGTACTCTTTTATTGTAACCAAGTGTTAACTTGGAAAGCTGTAAGCCCGTAGGACATTTGCTTTTATTGTTAACATGTAATACTTTTGTAATAGAACTCTGATGAATAGAATCATATGGAGCTTTTATATATCATTGCGTGTCTCTGTTAATGGATTTAAATGTTATTTTTTTTGAGGGCGTGACAGTCCCCATGTAAACATCTTCTAACAAATTTAGGATTTCATCTTGATCTTCGCCTGTCTCTTCTTCCATTCTATCCCAACACTTCCAAAGTCATTGTGGTTGTCATCATTGAATGCATAAGATTGATTCATGGGAACAAATTCCTTGTGATGCACCCAAGTCTTATAAGACGGGGACATTCCTTTCACGACCAAATGATACTCCACAATTTTACTAGTATGCCATTCACAATTTAAACAGTCCAGACAAGGGCAACGGATCTTATCATTTGGCTCTACATTTGCCATTGCAAATTGAACAAAAGCCTTCACCCCATCTCGATATTGGAAACTCATCCTATTCTTAAGTAACATCCAACTCTTGTCCATATTTGGTTACCTAGAAAGCCAAGGTTACATGAAATTGTTATTATGTATATTAATATCCAATCGATAAGTAGTCCTATCCCATTTATGAATGCATAATGAAAAATATACTAAAATACTAACCTTTAACTTAATTAGGCATGTGTAATTTATTTGTAAGACTAAATTAATTATTTAGTTGTTACGATAACCCACATGACATGGCAATTTTAATTAGAGATTTTACAGGATTATGATTCCATATCTTTTGCTCCAAGGTGTTATCTAATAGTGATTTCCGAGTATCCTACTTTGATAGTTCTAAATCTTGGATTATAAAAGTTATTATATGCAATACACCATAAAATAATTTACATTATTAACAAAGTTGTATTAACAATAGTAAGTGATAACCAAGAATTAATATTCAAGTAGAATATGCAATTTACAGTAAAGGGTGAAAAACAATCATATAATAATGATGAAGTGGATATATAAATTAGAATTGCTATATAAATTATGGTATATTGAAATAAAAATGCCCTAACAAATAGTCAAAGCTTACTTGATGTAGTAATTGCCCCCAACGAATGAGTGCAGCTTTTTTATCTCTTTGCATTAGCCAATTACCTATAACATTTGCAATTATAAAATCAAAGTTTAAATTAAAATTGCACTACACATCGAACCAAAATGTGATGTACACATCTAAATAAATGCTTATACTTATAATCTAGACAACAATTGTATTCTTAGTAGAAATGAAAACTACCCTACATTCTTTTTAGTACATAAAATCATTTCCATTTTTTATCTTTTAGTCTTATAACCCAAATTTCATATGCTTGTTGCAATTAAAATTCTTTCCCATATTAGAAACCTATATCCATGCAGAGCAGAAAATCATGCATATCACCACTATTACAAGTCATTTTGTTTTTCTGGAGGTAATCATGTTAGAAAACAAGCATCTCAGATCAACACCAGCAACTTTGTGTAAGGTCCTTGATCTTGAACTTATATTTAAAAAATTATGCAGTTGTCCAACAAGTATCTACCAAGACAAAGCTAAAATCTATGCACATTTAATGAAGCATGTTTCCTTTTGCAGTGACAGATATGCAAATTGCCTGGCATAAAATCCAGCAAAGCCAAGATTACAGTACTTTCTAAATCAGCATAGATGACGACAATGCTCTTCTCTACAAATTGACCCTCGAATTTTGGGTCTTAAAATTTTAATATTATGTATTTTTATGGCATGTTGGCTTCCAACATGGCATTCATCCATCCAAAATTGGCCAGAAGTTGGTTTGGGGAGTAAATTGAGAAAAATTACAAATGTTAGGGGCCAAAGTGGCAAAAAAATACTTCAAGGGCCAAAATGGGAAAATTGTGATACCTGGGGCAAAGTGTAATTTATCCAAAATGTTAATGTAATGTATTTTTATGCCACTTGGCACCATGTGACTACCAATGTGTCATTCCTATCCAAAATTGGATGAAATTTGGCTTTGGGATTAAATTTGGAAAAAATACACATGTTAGGGGCCAACATGGGACAAAAATACTTTTAAGGGCCAAAGTTGGAAAACTATGAAACCTAAAGGGTGCAAAGTGTAATTCACCTTATCCAAAAACTGGCCTTGCTAGTGTTTTGGGTTTCTGACTATATGCTAAGTTAATGGGTGATAAATTGAGTCCTAAGTTTGGTTGGCTTATAAAAAAATTAAATTTTCGAGTGTCTTATAGACTAGGTTTCTAGCTAGTGGCTTGAGGAAGATGTTGCCATTCCATTATAGATTTTTGTGCAACTATAGTCTCTTATCTTTGTCAAGGCATATGAATGCTGATGAAGTTTAGAGTTCTATGTTGGTATTTCATGATATTGTCATTTCTGAATATTGAGCATTCTAGCATGGGTTGCTTGGCCAATTAATGGGAATCCTGGATTAGGTTTTATATGCTTGTGTCACACAAAGGATCTTTTTTAAGATTCGAGTTTTTCCCCTTTTTTTTCGTTCATTTTTAATAGCTTGTCCAAATAAATATTTATCTATTTGGATTTGTTGGTTCTCCCTTTGCGCAAATAATGCCAAAGTTCAGGTCTTTACATTGTTGATCCCTCTATGCTACCTGCACTGGATGTACCAATACTAAGTTTGGCCTTGTATTAATGTTCTCTAATCCTAATACTATCATTTGTATTACTGCAGGCAGCTCGCAATAATGCGCTTCTTGCTATTCCAACACTTCTCTATGCTATCAATAACTATCTAAAATCCATCATACAGGTATCATTCTTTTAATAGGTGGCTTGAACATATGTATGTGCCTGTGGAGAGAATTTTATGGGAATGTTCTTTGTGATATAAGAATGGTGTAACGTCCTCAAAATAATAACAATAAACCCATCAGATAAGACATGCATTTACATTTAAACTAACCACATTCCTGTCATTCATTAGAATTCCAAGAAATAAGTATTACATGTTAACCTCATAACAAAATGCCCTACGGGCTTACAGCTTTCCAAGTTAACACTTGGTTACAACAAAGAGTTCTAACTCGTTTACACATTAAGCCCTTGGCTTAAAATTACATGTAATACATCAACAGTAAAACGACAAAACTATGTCCGCCACTAGCCTCCCAGCTATGTCCTTGGAGGTGGCATGCTTCCTGCACCTGAAAATGATATTCCCATATAGGGTGAGCCACAGCCCAGTAGAAATACACTAAACCAACCATGGACAAAGACTAAAACATTAGCAATTGATAGTTGGTCAACACTGATACAATCACATAAATTACATATTTATGTCAACGACTTACAAGTCCCAATTACTTTTCATTTTCCCCTTTTCAACAGATAAGCATGCTAGCTCTATCATCATTTCCACAGATATGTATAAAAAAACTATATCTCACATTCAGATAAGCATAAAAACTATATCCACATTCTCAACAGATATGTATAACAACAATATCCACAGATAAGCATACAAGCTATATCCACATTCTACAACAGATATGTATAACAACAATATCCTACATTCATAGATAAGCATATAAGCTATATCCACACTTCACAAAGATAAGCAAGACTGGGATGACGAAACTCCCGGATTGGCCCTCGAGGCCTGCACAGACTGAGCTGACTGAAAACCCTGCGTCTGCCTAGAACCAGACGCTCCCGAAATGGCACTCAACTGTGGG
>NW_021024878.1:3369867-3419764 GCF_004153795.1 Camellia sinensis | reverse complement strand
CGGGCACATGTCCGGATCACTGTACAACGGAAAAGTAAGAGAGAGAAGAGAAAGTGAAAAAGTGATTTGAAAAGTCACAATTTCGGGATTTAAACCCAGTTTTCCGCTCGAGCGTAAAACACTCCGCTCGAGCGGCCACTCACAGACTTCCGCTCGAGCGGCCAACCTCCCGCTCGAGCGCAGAATGCACTCGCCCAGCACTTTTGCAGAACCAGGCCTCCGCTCGAGCGGCCAATCCCACGCTCGAGCGTACAACGCTGCACAGGAAAAAATACTGAAAGGGTGTAATCTCCGCTCGAGCGCCAACACCTCCGCTCGAGCGTACAGGCCAAAAATCTGGGCAACTAGTTTTGGTTTCTAAACTCAACCAACCTGTAACAAACCTGCCCAACACATCCCATAACTCAAATACTAAGTAAAAAGGATGCAAACAAGATGATAGACAACTACCAACATCCACGGACACATGTCCGGATCACTATACAACAAGGGTAAACCCGGGATCGCTATATTATAGAAGAAGATAAGGTAGAAATGCAAATATAAGAAAGCTTCTTCTTATTATGTTGATTACAAGTCAAGATTCTTGTGTACATCAGTTTATAATTAGCTCATGGCTTTATATAGAGAACATTTCCATCTTAACCTCTTCTAAAAAGGTTCTAGAAAGGTTTGATTTTTTCCAACATCATTATTATACCTTATTATTAAACATATCTAGATATTTCTATCATTATTAAAAATCTAGATATATTATTTCAATCTAGTAGATATTTCTAGATAAATATCTTCATAAATTATTCATTAATTACTCTAGATTTTTCTAGATAAATATCTTCATTAATTATTCTAGATTTATCTAGATTATAAATTATATTTTAACACCCCCACTTAATTTGTAATCTAATTGCATTCTTGAAATTGTAAGAATTTTTCTATTGGCACTAGTTTTGTCATGATATTTGCTAATTGCTCCTTTGTGTTGACAAACTCCAATTGGATTTCACCTTTCTGTACACTGTCTTGAATAAAATGATGTCGTAGTTCAATGTGCTTTGTCCTGCCATGGAATACTAGATTTTTACTCATTGCAATGGCTGACATGCTATCACAATAAATTGTAGTAGAACCTTCCTCTTTGTGCTCCATATTTGAAAGAATTCTTCTAAGCCAAATTGCTTCACAAGTTGCATCTGTGGCTGCAATATATTCTGCTTCTGCTGATGATTGTCTTCTGCTTCTTGGAACTCCAAGAGATAATTTTTGAACCAATACAAAATACATAACCTGATGTACTCTTTCGATTATCCAATGATCCAACCCAATCACTATTAGTGCAGCCAACGAGTTTACTGTCATTTTCTTTCACATACCTGATGCCGAGATTCTTAGTCCCTTGAAGATACCAAAGAATTCGCTTTGCTGCTGCATAGCGTAACTTGCTCGGCTCATGCATAAATTTGGAAATAAGATTTACATAGTAAACAATGTTTGGCCTTGTATTAGTGAGATAATTTAGTGAACCCACCAATTTTTGATGGGCTATAACATCGACTTTCTCTGCTTCATCATTTACTTCCAACTTCTCATTTAAAGAGATTGGAGTAGAAACTGACTTGCAGTCAGACATATGAAATTTCTTTAACAAATCTTTGAGATATTTTCCTTGAGAGACAGATATTTCTCCCTTTGACTGCATCACTTGAATACCGAGAAAATATCTCATAAGTCCCAAATTAGTCATCTCGTACTCCTTCATCATGGCTCTTTTAAATTTTGCTACCATTGATGGTTTAGTTCTTGTATAGATTAAATCATCACCATATAGGCAAACTATGAGAAAGTCTTGCATACGTCCTTTCTTGATGTATAGTGATGGTTCAATTTAGCTTTTTTGAAAACCATTTTGACAAAAATACTTGTCAATGTTGTTGTTCTAGGCTCGGGGTGCTTGCTTCAAACCATACAGTGCCTTCCGAAGTCGGTAAACCTTGTCTTCTTTTCCTTTGATTATGTACCCTTGTGGTTGTTCAACATAAACTTCTTCTTCAAGCTCTCCATTGAGAAAAGCTAATTTGACATCTAGCTGATATACTGGTAGCTCATTTTGTGCAACCAAGGCAAGAACGATTCTTATTGTCTCCATGCGAGCAACTGGAGCAAATGTTTCATTGAAGTCTACTCCAGGTTGTTATGAGTAGCCTTTTACAACTAAACGAGCCTTATGCTTCTGGATGGAGCCATCTTCTTTATATTTGGTCTTGTAGACCTATTTAAGTTTGATCACATCTTTGTCTTTGGGTAGGTCAACAAGATCCCAAGTGTAATTCTTTTCAGTAGTTTCAATTTCATTATCCATTGCCTTTCTCCAAATTTTTTCTTTCGCAGCTTTTTAAAAAATTTGTGACTCGCAAGCAAAAAATGCTACATCTCAAGTTTCATATATTTCTCCTAAGGAACGTACCTTTCTTGGTATTGTTTTAGATTCTTCAGATGAAGAGCTTCTTGGAGAGTCATTTCTTAGCCTTGGGCTTGGAGTGTTATGTGGACTTTCGTTTGGGCTTTCTTTGAGAGTTAAAATCCTTCTCTTTCTGTTGCTTCATTAAATTCAAATCCCTTCTGCTCTAGGATGGAGTTATCATCCCATTTCCATGTTGTCATTTCATCAAATATGACACCTTTAGATATTAGCAATTCATTTTTCGTTGGATTGAACAGACGATATCCTTTTGATTCGTTGCTATATCCAATGAATATATATTTCTCCCATTTCTCATCAAATTCCCCCCCTCCCCTTTTTTGGAAAGGAATTAAGGCATAAGCAAGACAACCGAATACTTTGAAAAGATTTACCTGAGGCTTCTGTTTGTGCCATGCCTCATATGGTGTTGTGTTTTAGACAACCTTCGTAGGAGATCGGTTTAGAATATAAACAGTAGTATTGACAGCTTTAGCCCAAAATTGGTTGGGAAGACCTTTGCGTTTTAGCTTGCTTCTTGCCATCTCCACAATTGTTCGGTTTTTCTGTTCTGTGACTCCATTTTGTTGAGGAGAGTGTTGAACTGTGAGCCCGTCTTTTAATCCCATTTTCCTTACAGTAATTCATGAATGGAGTATAAACGAATTCTCTGCCACGATCTGTCCTCAACATTTTGATTTCTTTGTTAGTTTGCTTTTCCACCAAAGCTTTAAACTGCAGAAATACTGAGAAGGCTTCTGATTTTCTATCAAGAAAATAAATCCACATCATTCGAGTATAATCATCAATGAAGAGTAGAAAATATCTCTTGTTACCAAGAGATAGTGTTCAGCAAGGCCCACAAATATCTACATGCCCCAACTCCAAAGGTGCATTGGCTCTCCAATAAGTCTTTGGAAATGGCAATCTATGCGTTTTTCCATAAATGCATCCTTCACAAATTTTATTGATTTTGCCAATGTGAGGAAATCCTATAACCATATCTTTTTCTTTTAATAATTTCATGCCCTTGTAATTTAGATGTCTGTATCTAAGATTCCATAGATATGGATCATTGGTGTTTTCACTTTTAAGGGAAAAATTATCATTCAGTGGCATTACAAGATGGACAACTTTGTTTGGAATCATTTTGACTGCCACTATATGATTTTTCTTTTTATCAGAGATTCTGCATTCATCATTATTAAAATTTACTGCATAACCTTTTTGTACTAATTGTCCCACACTTATAGATTTTGGATTAGCCCCGGAACATAAAGAACATCATAAATTAATTTTTTGTTACCTCCCTTCGTATGGACAGAGATAACTCCCTTTCCTTCAACATTTTGCAGCTTTCCATCACCAAGCTTTACTTGAGAAGAGAATTTTTCAACTAGTTGCACAAAAATCTTGTGATTGTCTGTCATATGATTACTATATCCACTATCCAAATACCAAATATTTTCTAACTCTTGTTGGGCATTCATGTAAGAAAATAATTGTTCTGCTTCATTTTCTTCAAAAAAATTAGCACTGTCTTTATCATTGTTAAACTAGCAATCACGTTGTGAATGATTTGAATTTTTTTGCATCTTTTGCACCTAAATCTGCAATCTTTAGATGCATGATTAAATTTCTCGCAAAGAGTGCATTGAGAGTCAGAGTTACCGTTGGAATTTCTTTGATTGTTGTAGTCTCTTCCTTTTATTCCAGGCTTGAAATGAACTTCGGCCTCCTTATCCTTTTCCCGGCATTCTTCATCATTTTCTAGTACCTCAAAACCATCTTCAACTAGATCCCACAAATCTTGTGAGACAGATAAAGTTTTCATTTGGATGCTCCAATATTCATAGTTCTCTCCCTCAAACATAGGGATGAGAGTTTGTGCATAGTTAAAAGTGGAAGAGCTTGCTTCCATGCTAGAATAGTATTTGAAGAAAGAGGTTTAGAGGCTTTAGAATAGGTGAGGTAAACCTGGCTCTGATACCAAAATTGTTGGGTTGACAAGGTATATTTGATAAGAACTTGGACATGCTAGGAAGGGAATTATAGAAGAAGATAAGGTAGAAATGCAAATATAAGAAAACTTCTTTTTATTATGTTGATTACAAGTCAAGATTCTTGCATACATCAATTTACAATTAGCTCATAGAGAACATTTCCATCTTAACCTCTTCTAGAAAGGTTTGATATTTTCCAACATCATTATGATACATCATTATTATACATTTCTAGATATTTCTATCATTATTAAAAATCTAGATAGATTATTTCAATCCACTAGATATTTCTAGATAAATATCTTCATAAATTATTCATTAAGTACTCTAGATTTTTTTAGATAAATATCTTCATTAATTATTCTAGATTTATCTAGATTACAAATTATATTTTAACAGTTTTTGAGTGATTGATTTTGCGTCCGTGCTTTTCTATGAATATAGATATATATAGCGCTCTCTCTCTCTCTATATATATATATCGACACACATGGTCATTCGATTATATATCCACATATCTAGGTTCTTGCAATTTTTTCTGTGATTGATTTTGTTTTATTTTTCTATAAATGTTGCAAACAATTGATGCGATTAGGTTTTAGAAATGAATGCGGTTAGATTTGTGATTAGTTTTTTTTTAATTAATTTATTATATGAAAAAGATAGGGTCGTGGAAAAGAAGAGAGAAGCAAGGAAACAAAAAAGCATGATCATTATTTGTAGATCAATAATTATGTGATATGGATGATCAAACCATATCTAAGTGTGGACATCCATAAAAAATCAAAATTAACAAAAACTAAGAATAAATGAAAAAAAAAAAAAATCACCACTCTTAAGTTAACTCTTGTCATCTATGAAACACGGACACGTCTAAGGTGGTATGTCTGTGTTGGACAACAACACTTTTCAGACACTTTCCAACATGTGTTGGACACTCATTCAAATATGTCCTATTATTTTAATTTTTTTTTTTTTTTAGAATTGGACACTCTTCAGACACTTGGGGGATACACATGTCCATGAGTTACATACACAAAATTATCTAGGGTACCAAGATAAAACAAAAATAATGTACATTTACAAAATTTAGTATTAAGTTGCATTTTTTACTGCCTTTGAATATTATATTTACATATATATGACATATAATAAATACATAATACTATATATTTTGTGTGTTCCTCATGTGTTATGTCATGCATTTTTTGAAACTTGTCATGTCAGCGTGTCCGTGTCCATGCTTCTTAGCTTGTCATTTATTTATTTATTTATTATGGATAATCTATTAATTATTTAAATTTAAGCAAAAAGTAATAAACACCTAAACATCCAACATCCATCAAAAACACTAAAGAAGAGAGGAAAAAAAACTAGTTGGTGTGTATCGTAAAAAAATTAATTAACGTGTCCCTGTTGTGTTCTCGTGTCTGACATTGCTATGGCACATGTTTTAGAGTGTCGGTGCTTCATAGAACCATTCATTGGAGGGTCATCTGGACTAGAACTAGGTTTGGTCACCGATCCAACCGGCCGGCCCTGTTCGATTTTTAAAACTTTGGAACCATATTAATGGACTTGAATTGCCCTCGAAATTTATTTTTGTCAATTTATCTACTCTTAGGCACCTTTTTTTCTTGGACTTATTTATACTAATTTTAAATATATATTGCATGTTTTGTAAATATAAAATTGCAAAAACTGTGAAGCTTATGCTTCAAGACCTTGAGGTTCATGATTTGCCTCACCTAGGTTTGAATCTAGAATGCCTTGCCTAAGGCTTTCTTGTTTTAATCATTAATCCTTAGTAAGGATTCTCAATTTTATGTTGGGTCACAAAAGAAGCAAAGCTAGTCACCCTACTCCTCTTCTCCATAAGTTTTCATATTTTGTTTCTCTCGCTCTCTAAAAATTTGTATCATTCAGGCTAAACTTATATTAAATGTTACTTTGGCTAACTCAAATACCAAAGAGTGCCCTAAGAAACTTAATATCAAATATATGCATTTCAACTGTGGGCTTCTATGGGTGATGTTGAGCCTGTGACTGTATTTTACTGGTTCTTTCTTTTGTAATTCATCTTAATTGACTTATTATGATATATTGCACTGCTCTTCGAACACTCATTTTTTCACCCCTCCCCCCTTCCCTATCATCAATTGGATAATTTGTGAATTATCATGAACAAAGTTAATTTTGTTTTTGACTATTTTGTAGACATTATAGCGACCCCGGTCTTTTCTCATTTGATTATTGTATCCGGACTCAGGTTCCGTAGATTCTGTCATTGTATAATTGTTGTTGTTGTCCTTTATTTTCTCATTTGGAATTATAGGATGTGTTGGGCAGGTTTGTTTCAGGTTGGTTGGGTTTAGAAACCAAGTGTTGCTGTCCAGGATTTTGGTTCTTCGCTCGAGCGAGGAGTTGGTCGCTCGAGCGAGAGATGGCGTCCAGTATTGACCTGTAGCTCTGCATTCTTGGCTCGAGAGCGAGCTTTTCTTCGCTCGAGCGAGTTAGTTCGTTCTTCGCTCGAGCGAGAGTTCCTTCGCTCGAGCGTGTGTCTGGTTATAGACCTGAGGGTTTGAGCTCTTCGCTCGAGCGAGATTTCTTTAAGAGCACATAGTACTTACAGCTTGAAACATATGCTGGAAAAGGACCCCAAATATCAGTGTGAATGAGGGCAAAAGGTTTATTTACAATAGAATTAGACAAAGAGAAAGGCAACCTATGGCTCTTAGAAACACAACAATGTTCACATAGAGGAGAGCCTTTATTAACTAAAGCAGAAGACTTAGGAACTAAGTGATGATGAGTCACTATGTGATGCAACTTCTTGGAAGAAGGATGACCAAGTCGAAAATGCCAATTTGGTGTGATTGTAGGAGATGAAGCAGCAGTAGCAGAACAAGAAAGACAGATGTGAGAAGAAGGTAGCATTGCAGCATGGGAAGAAGGTAGTACAACAGCAGGAGAAAATGAAATGAGTGGATAAAGCCCTTGAGAATAGAAGCCTCTATACAGAATCTGTTGGGTAGCCTTGTCCTGAGTGATAAAGGAATGCTCGTTAAATGTAACAACACAATGGTTATCTTTAGTCAATTGATGAACTGAAAGCAAATTAGAAGAAAAAGTAGGAACATGGAGCATGTTGGTAAGATAAAAGGGAAATGAAGGTGTAGGAAGAAGACCTTTACCAATATGAGCAATAGGAAGAGTGGATCTATCACCAATGGCTACTTGCTCATGTCCTTGATATGGTCAATAGAAGGAAAAATGATTAAGATCATTAGTTACATGACTACTAGCTCTAGAACCCAAAAACCAATTGACCTCAGAAGTGGAGGAAGGAGTAGATGCTATGTAGGCTTTAGAGTTGCTTGAATTTGGTGAGGTCTGAGAACCTGTATTCTGAGCATTCTGAAAAGTTGTATCTATCCTATGCCAACAGCCTAGGGCAATGTGATTTGACTTGCCACAGATTTGACAAGTCATTGAAGAAGTAAATGAACTGTTTGCAGGAGCATAGTTATAACTATTATGACCTTGTTTTCCCCTCTGAAAAGTGCTGAAGCTATTACCTCTCTGAGAATAACCAGACTGATGAGCTGGACCTCCTCGAAACCTGCCTCCATCTCTGCCTTTGAAATTATCTCTACCTCTATAATGGCCTCTATGGCCTCCTCTATTAGAAAAATTGACTCTGTGTGTATTGTAAGCAAAAAGATCTTGAGCTTCAACAGCTTGCAAGTGCTTAACAGAAGCCTCTACATGAATTGATTCAAAACAGAGCAGAGAGCACAATTAATCCATAGAGATTGGATTTGATCTAGCATGTACAGTAGTCTTCAAAGCATTGTATTCATCAGGCAAACCATTTAGAATTAGAAGAATAAGATCTTTATCATCAACAGGTGAAGATACTAAAGCAAGCTGATCAGCTATCACCTTGAATTGATTCAGATACTCTTCCATTGTGATTCCTTTCTTAGTAATTTTACTCAATTTAGTCTTTAACTGATATATATGAGACCTAGAAAGTGAAGTAAATCTTTTGGCCAAAGTAATCTAGACTTCATGACTTGATTGACAATGAATCACAGATGTGAAAATAGATGGAGATGGTGTAGCAGTGATACAACTTAAGAAGTGTGCATCAATAGTATTTCATAGAGTGTATGCTGGATTCAAGACTGTGTGAATCAAGCACTGTTGATGGAGGACATACCTCAGATCCATCAACATAACCAAGAAGCTTTGTTGCTCGCAAATTGTTTTGAAGTTGATTCTTACATACTATGTAATTTGATGAATCAAGTTTTGTAGTGACAAATGCATTGAGATTCGAGATTAACAGAGTAAGATTAGAAGGTAATGATGTAGAGATAGAAAAAGAAGTAGATAAAGCTGCAGAAGTGGTGGAAGGAGAAACAATGGATGAACTCCTCTGATGCTTGTAAGAGCCTAGAGCTCTAATACCATAAAGAGACTGTAGAAGATGTTGATCTTAATATTCAATACAACAATTAGTAAGTATAGTAGTGCTTTTATACAAGTTAACCCTCATCCTAACCTAACTTTAACTTGACTTATAACTACCTAACCTTTTCTAGTTAACTACTCTAACAACCTAACAGCTTTGATTAATATCTATTACAAACTAGCTTAGCAATGATACACGTGTATTTGAGTGTGAACTGCACTAAGCTTCTTGAACTTCTTGTTCAAAAGATGGTTGTTCAGTAGCAGATGATGGTGCAACTTTATTTTTAACAACTAAAAGAAAGAACATCAAATTATTACCTTGGATAAATATGGTGACGAAAATTTATTTTGTGAGATTTTTGTACTGCCTCTTTCTATGCAGCCTTCATTATTATCCCATTATTAATACTCTTCTTGTTCAGTCAACATAATTGTTAGACTTATTTATTTTGATGATTTGTTTAATTATGTTTTAATTTATTTGTAAGAGAAAAATAGAATCAAAATTTATTTTGATGATTTATTTAATTATGTTTTAATTTATTTGAAAGAGAAAAATAGAATCAAAATTTATTTTGTCCCATTATTTCTCACCTAAACCTTTATCCTAAATGTTGTTAGAATATATTTAATATTTGATTAAATCAGGAGTTCAAACAGCCCAAACCAAAGGTTCAAATGGCCCAAAACAAAAGTTCAAGCAGCCCAGCACAATAGCAGACCAAAAGGTTCAAATAGCTCAGCACATCAGCAGGCCAAAAGGTTTAAACAGCTCAGCACAACAGCAGGCCAAAAGGTTCAAGTGGAAGATATTCAAATTAGTAAGGATGGAATGGAAGATATTCAAATGAATACAACGGCTATAAATGGCTATAAGTTTCATTATATATACCAAAGCTTCTAATGTAAACAAGTTACAAGAAAAACTAGAAAATATTCTTTGATTTATAATCACTCACATCTATTCTCTGAAAAATTCTTTGAGAAGTGTTCTTCAATTTTTGTTTACATCCTCTTTCAGAAATTATACACTGAGACGTATAGCTTTAAGCCCATATTTTCTGTGTGAGGTTTAAAGAAAAACCAGAGCTTCATTTTTATATCTATCTTTGAGAGATAATTCTTGTAACTTTCTGTGAAAGCAAACCTATATTCTTTTCAACCTTGTAAGAGTGTAGTACACTCAGTGTTCTTGACTTAGAAAGTCCGTGTAAAATCTGTGGAGGATTGCTCCATCTGTGAAAAGGTTGCTAGCACCCTGTGAAGTTAGAATATAGTGGAAAATCTCAAGTGAAGCTTGAGGAGTGGACGTAGGCCGAGTTGAAGCCGAACCACTATAAATTTGTTTGCCTTTCTCTCCCTTATCTCTTTATTTTATTTAAATTGCTATAGGCATATTTCACATTTTCACTGTGCTAAAATTATTAACTGACATAGTTGGCCTTATTCTGCTCAGCTGGGGCTGCATTATGGTTGCTTCTTGTCAGTATTGTTTATTTTGCTTGCTTGTTGGTTTCTCATCAACTGGAGCTCTGAGCTTGTGTTAGCTCCAAGCTCCTCTTTATTGATGTACTTACCATACTTTGTATGTTTCATCAACAAAGATTACTTTTGCCATTCAAAAAAAATTAGAATATTCCACACCCTATAATCATAGTATTGGGCACCACCAAATTATAAATTTTTGCACGTATAACAAAAATTTAAAAATAATTTTCAAATTAAGTTTTATCTAATATTGATCCCTTATGTTTATTATGTGTGCTATTCGTTATATTTGTTTATTGATTAGAATTATTTATATTATTACATTTGTCTTTATTTGTTGCCATTATTGTTTTCTAATCACATGTTATTTTTTTTTTTTTTTTTTTTAATATTTTGATTTGGGAATAAGAGTCACGGGAGTTGTGAGTTTATTTATTTTGTTTTTTTTTTAATTAAAATTTACATCTCTATATATTTTTTTTATGTAAGAGTTAGGAATAAGAGTTGTGAAGTTTTATTTTATTTTATTTTTATTTTAAATTTACGTAATGATACAGTGATAGACATGTGATATTATCTGTTTTTTAATATATATATTTTTTTATATAACAGTTGGGAATAACAGTTGTGGGAGTTGTGAGTGTTTAAAAAAAAAAAATTTGAGTTGGGAATAAGAGTTGTGGGGAGTGGTGAAGTTAGGATTTTGATTCAAAAGTAGCACTATTGAATTGAAATCTTGACAAAAATCACAATCTAATTTAACTTAATTTTTATTTGATGGTAGAACTAAAATGTAGTACGATTGCAAATGGTATATTTAAATATAAGCTCAAATTAATTGCTGAAAATCTTTATTGTTATTAATTTAATTTTATGTATGGTGATCATAATGGTTTAAAAAATAATCATATGCCTTCATTAAATATGGGAGAAAAAATTATATTAAGATACACACAAAAAGAAATAAAGAGAGGGATAGAGAAACAAATGAGAGAAATGTGAATAAATAATAAGAGAACTATTATATATTACTTTTTTATTTTTTTTGGCCATTTTGAATCACTTAATTAAATGGTAATATATAATTAGTTGTCATTAATTGTGTAATAATTATCTGTAAATAAATGAACAAGTTATAAATATTCATATAAAATGTGATATAAAAAAGTGACAAAAAATCGGTGACATATAACATTTCTCTAATATAAAATTTATAAGAATTTTTTTAGCATGATTAAATATTTAAAGTAACAAATTAAAAATATTTTTTAAAAGCAAAAAGAAAAAGAAAATAGTGATATAAAATTTCAAGACATTACTTAAAAGGATCAAATTGAAATATATTTTTTTTTTTTACTAAAAGCATAAGTATAATTTCGCAAAAGTTAAGAGGGGGCATGTGACCCTTGCGCTTCACGTGTCTCCACTCCTTGTTGTGAGAGTTGTGGGTTTATTTTTTTTTTGTTTATTTAAATTTGAGAAATTTGGCTATAAACTCCTCTTATTTTTCTTTTATTGTTAAAAGGACTAAGAAAAAAAAATTATACTTTTAAAACACCCTCATAATTATAAAGTCTTATATAAAGGACAAAATTTATTATTTAAATATTTTATCAGACTATTATACCCTCAATTAAATCTTCCCTAATCACCATCTCGCTCTCTCAAGCTTTGTCTGATACAACTATTGCTTATACATAGACGATGACACTATGGCTAGTGTTTCAAAGGAGATCTGATTGGAGTAACCAGATTTGGTAGCAAATGCCTCCATAGAAACGATAAGAAGATCAAACTAGTAAAAGTTCATCCTCAATCAATGGCTTCGTTGTTTGCACCTAAGGAATAAGCTCTCTGTCTCAAGATTTGAAAAAATCATCACTTTGTAACTTTCTCTTTGGATGATTATGACGATGAGCAACACCAATTGACGATGGAGATGGTAGAGATATAAGAGATGATATGCGAATATGGTGAAGATTTGTGGGAGAGAGCTGTGTGTGTGTGTGTGAGAGAGAGAGAGAGAGAGAGAGAGAGAGAGAATAACGATAGAAGACGCAATAACTATTTGAACTTTGACATATGTTGATTAGTTTTTTTGTTTTTGTTTTTGATTTATTTTTGTTGATTTTCTCAGTTCAATCAGGTGTGTGCTCTAGTTTTTGTTTGACAGAATGAGAGTAAAATTTTACTCTTGACAAGAATGAAAGTAAAATTTGACTCTGGTTTGTGCTCTGTTTTTGCTTGACAAAATGAGAGTAAATTTTTACTATGGTTTGTGCTCTTTTTTTGTTTGATAAAATAAGAGTAAAATTTTACTCTTGTATGTACTCTATTTTTGTTTGATAAAATGAGAGCAAACTTTTATTTTGGTGTTATCTGTTTTGTTTTGTTTTTTTTTTTTTATACAATGACAATAAACGTTTACTTTGTCATTGTATACTTCTGTTATTTGTTTTTGGACTCCTAGTGACACTAAAATTTTACTATCAATACATTGCAAATTTGAATTATATAATGATAGTAAAATTGTACTTTCAGAGTAAAATTCCACTCTGAATCAGAGTAAAGTTTATTATGATTCAAAGTAAAATTTTACTCGAATTAAAAACATGTTGATTTGCTTAATGATATAAAATTTTACTTTGAATCATAGTAAACTTTACTCTGATTTAGAGTAAGAGTAAAATTTTACTCTGAATCAGAGTAAAGTTTACTATCATTCAAAGTAAAATTTTACTTTGAAATACACTGTGATGATGGCTTAATAGAAGAACTGATAGATATGAGAGTAATATAGTAAAAGAAACAAATTTTAAAATATTAGGGGGTTTCGAAAGTACCTATATAATTCTTGTCCTTTTAAAAGACAAATTAAACAGTGAGGGGTCTATCACCAAATCCCCTTTTAAATTTATATGGGAATAAGAGTTATGGGAGTTGTGGGTTCTTTTTATTTTTATTTTTATTTTTTGTTTTATTTAAATTTACAGGATAATGATAGACATGTGATATAATGATATTATATGATTTTTTTAATTATTTTTGAAAAATGCTTGAGACGCCTAATTTATTGCCCCTAAAAATCACTTCTAATGATGTGTTTGACAAGTGTCAAATTTTGATTTGTTAAACATTCTATCGTGTGGCATCTAACCTCAATGCTATATCATTAAAGTTCATTTAAGGGTGATAAATTAGTGGTGTGTAATGTTGTTGATTTTTTTTAAGATAATAATTGGAAAAGGGAGTGCGAAAAGACGGATAGTGAAAAATGAGGTAAAAGGAGAAAACCTGTGTAGCGATTCCAGTTTCGATCCTTCTTTCATGTTTTGCCACTTCGTCTGGGCCGGTCGGGGATGGAGCTGCCCGCTCAGCTTGCAGGAGTCCAGGGGACAGCGCCCCTTGGCGGGTCCGAGGGCAGCGCCCTGGCGGGGTCGAGAGGCAGTGCCCCCGAAGCAAAAATGCAAAATGCATTCGAAGTTGCTTGTCCGATCAAGCGGCCGTTTATGCGCTCGAGCGCAGAATGTTTGGTTTCAGAAGTTTGACCTAGCTGCAAAAGTATTGGGTTAGTGTATTTGACGCTTGAGCGGACCATGTTATATCAGTTCATGAATCTGATATTTCAGATCACTTTTTCAGTCCTCTCTCTCTCTCTAAAACTCTCCAGAATTCTAGATCGGGAGCTTCTATCTCTAGAAGTCATCTTCTCTCTTTGATTTCTCTAAATCCATTGGGATTTAGACCTACGTTCGAAGTTGGTTATCATCTTGAGGGCTTTTTTGTGTGCAGTGAAGATCGAGTTTCGACACCATTGATTTTGGAGGTTTCTTCTCATTTCTTCTTCAAAACTTGAGGTAGGGATTTTCTTAGAGTTATATATATATATTTTTGCAAAATCTATATGATTTTCGAAATCATCTTTTAATAGTTTTGAAAATTGATTGTTGATTCAAGAAGTTGAGCGATTTTAAAAGTGGGTTTGTCTCTTGTTCTTTTAAAATGATCCTATGGGTTTTGATCTTCGTTGATTGAAGAAAAGATGATTTTGAAAAGTTTCTTTCACAAGATTTGAGTTGTATAGTTTTGGTGAGAAAACCTAGAATTTGAGAATTTTTTTTGAAGACTGAAAATCCATGAATGATATTGTTATATTTATTTTGTGTGTCAAAATAAATAGATGTTTGGAAATTTTCTTATTTATATTTATATAAATGATAAATTTCAAGGAATATGACAATTGTTGTTCATTTTGGAAATTATTATTCAAAACGTTGAAATAATCTTGAAATGACTAATTGTTGAGGATACTTGAGAAAAGGGAACTGTGTTATTCCTTGGATGATGAATTGGAATGAAAATATTTATATTTATCTTGTGAAATTGGCATATCAATTCATTTGATTACATCGAACTTTGAAAATTGATTTGAAAACTTGTATTAAGAAAAGAATGTTGAGAAACAAGTTTTCATGGAATGATTTTGGGGTAAATAGGTTGGTAAGTCTTGATAAGTGGTGTAGATGATATTGAATAAGCTAGCCTAAGAGTCCAGGGTGAAAGACCGAAAACCCGCACCGATAGGTGTCAAGCGTTCTGGTTAATACTGGTAAAAATGAAAATTTGGTTGTACTTGTATAGTCTACTTACAGACACCGACTTAGGGATTACCAGAGTCATATTTACCGCCCTTGAAATAAATTGTTAAGTTTTGAACAATTGAAATTGCATGATATCATTGAGCATGATGGTTTTCAAAAAAATGAAAATGTGATTTATCTTCAAAAAGGGCATAGCATGGCAAATGCATTTTATCTCTTGAGACTTGTATAAAATGTATATACTTTGTTAAGAATTTCCTACTGGGCTTTATGCTCTCACTACGGGATTTTTGTGCAGGAAAAGATGTGGTAATCCCACCCAACTAGGAGCGTGGAAGTATGTGTGTTGGGAGTACAATACTCTCATTTTGCTATGACTCTGTGTGTAGCCAAGGGCTGTGTCTGTGTGGGTTTGAATAACCGTTTTGTGTAACCAGACTCAAGCCTTGGAAACATGTAAATCCTTGGGGATATTTATTTGTTTATTTTCTTGTTGTTGGATTAATGTATTGTTGCATGAAGAACTATTGTATCATGTAATGTAAGTTCAGAGATTTATATTCGGTTTTCCTTAAAAGAGCCATAATTATTGTATTATCATTTGGGTTAGATATTTGGGGCGTTACAACCTAGATAGTGAAAAGGGAGGTGCCCCATATTTAATTATTTTATCTAAAATTATGAGAATTTAAGAATCAATATTTAGAGGCTTTATATATATATATAGAGAGAGAGAGAGAGTATAGATAGATAGATACATACATACATACATACATTTGGTTTCAGAATATTGAATCTACTTATCAAAAAATTGATTTTATTTTTTATTTTTCGTGTTTTGTTTTTACTGATTTTTTTTTTTAATATTTTATATTTTTTATTTTTTAGATACACCTAATCTAAATAAGCTTAAAACTATAATATTTGTGAAAAAACTTTAAAAAAATTCACCAAATACAAAAAATATATTAAAAAAAAATACGAAAATTCAATACATTTTTTGTATTTTTTTTGTATTTAATGAATTTTTAAATATTTTTGTACAATTTTTTTACTTTTTAAGTATATTAAGATTACGTGGATCTAAAAATTAAAAAAGAATCATCAAAATATTTTAAAAAATCATTAAAAATACAAAAATGAACTGAAAACTTAGAAAACTGTTTTTGAAAATTCAAAATCAAACAAGGTAATCATTTTATTATTTTTAAATTAATATTTAATTAAGAATTAGAATTATTTAGTTTCCTAATTTGAGATTATTTTGTTTACTATTATTAGTTTTGATTTTATTTCCTATTCTATTAGTTTCTTTTTCTACAAGAATTATGTTCATTATAAATAAGGAGGTAAGTCTTAGGGCAAGAGAAAGTTTTTGTGATTAATGAAATTGTGAGTTTTTTTTTTATTTTTTTTATTTTATCAGTAAAGAAAATCTTTATTGATGAAGAAAACATATATTACATATGACATTACATCAACAAGGATGAAAAAGAAAAAAGAGAAAGAGGAAGAAAGCATAATGTTGGTGAGAAACCAACAGTAGCTTAAACCAATACTTGTTGTCACCCAAAGACTAGCTTTATAATTGCTTACAACCCACAAGACCACTATGACTTTAATTCCTCCACACTTACCACGCTATTGCCAACGGAAGAACTTTACATAATCTTGCTTCTAACTCTTAATACTTAAATCCAACCCATCATTCCTACTGTGAGTGTTGATTTTTTACCACATAACTAAAAGGAGAACTAAGTTGGAGAGCACCGGCAAAATAAATTAAGCCCAACAACCTGCACAAGAAGATGATAATCTGGCGGTGGTTCATCTACCTGGGGGCACTCTGACAATCAAGTTAGTAATTAATATCTCAAAGATAGCAAATTGTGCTTAAACTCACAAGAAAAAAACTTATTGCTCCCCGTCTTTCACCCATGAGGGTGCCCTACGTATATAGTCAGCACTGATTTGATCCCTGTAGAAGCCTCATTTCAACGGACTTAGGCTCAATGCTCATCCTGGACTCTCAGCTAGATAGGGATAAACTTCCTAAGAGCTTTATCTTTATCCAGACTAAGATCCTCCTCTGTTCTAAGACTCTTGTCCCTTATCCGCTCATCTCGGATTCCGGTATCTCCGTAGATAACCTTGGCCTAGCCGAGATCACCTCGGTGCATGTCCAGGCCACGTGGCACCTCGGCTGACACCTCAGCATCACCTTGGCCACGTGTTGTTATTCACAAAATACTTCTCCACAACTGCCCCCTAGGTTTTATTACCTCGGCAATCTAAGGTGATAGAACCTACATCACTTGTCCATATAGCATGTCAGTTAACAATCCATTCATCTCTGAGACCGAGATCATGACTCATCGGTTTCAATTTCCCAGGATTTAACTACTCATCTTTATCAATGTCCAAGAACCAAGAACTGAGAGCCAAGTTCTTCAAGTTCTCTAACCGAGATCGTTCCTATAGCCGAGGTTTTTGCTTCATTAAATCAAGAACTTCAAGAGTTTTATCTGTACATGAGCTGTCACACATAGTTTTCTCAATCGTTCCTTCCACGCGGCCCTTTCTTATCGGATTGTACCTGACGCGCATTATCATGTCACGTCGCTTCTGCGCACGCCGCCTGATAAGCACATCGTCCAAGGCGTTTAATTACGTTTTGTTGCCTTTTCGCGTTTTAACAAACTCTCTCTTTCTCTCTCTCTCTCTCTTTTCACTTCGCATTATCGCACTCTCTCTCAAAGTTTTCTCTGTCTACAAAATTTCCCTCAAACCTCTATTATCGTTCTTTCGAGCTTTCTGTGATCATCTGACTATTGCTTCCGGCCAGCTTTTTACTATCAAGCTCTACACAATATCATTGTTGGACTTCGGCGACCTTCCTTCCATTCTTTATTCGGTAAGTTCATGATTTCTTTCCTCGTAATCCCAGTCCTTTATTTTTGATTTGTTGCGTATCTACCATTTGTGCATATTGCCTGTTGCTATTCTACATTTATTTTGGTTGTTTGTATTCCATTCCTGTCTTCAAGCTTTGATTACTGTTAGTCATTTCCCGTTCTTTGAACTTTTGTTGTGCCTTGAGCTTCGTCATTGCATTTGCTTGTGATTTGTATACATTGCTTTCACACACTCACACAGCGTTTGTAATTCTTCAGGTTCTTGGATTCTGTTTGCCTTTGACACTTCTTGACTCTGAATCATTTTCTTTTCATGTTCCTCTTGATTGTTTTCAGATCTTTGGTCTTTGATTCTTGTCTCTGTAGTCCTAGGTTTGGGAATTGCTAGAAATCACATACCTAGGAGAAACTAAAACAAATCCCTTATTGAATTTTCAAAACCCTTGTCCCTAATACCTGTTTAGGGTTTAGCCGAGGTTTCCTTAACCTTTCTCTTAAAATCTTGCACAGACACCTTAAGCCAATATCATGGCTATGTTTAGGTGGAGAGTAGACACCCCTGCTAAGCTGGAGTACTTTAGGCAAGAGTTTTCCATTCTAGCCAACGTTCAGATCAGGTTGGCTAGAGAGGAAAACACTATCATGCCAGTTAGGTACTCAATGCCCTTTTCTGTGGTAGCATTTATCAAGTGTGGACTTCGGTTTCTCTTAGACAACCTTTTTAGGAAAATCCTCCACTACTACAAAGTCAACCATATGCAGCTAGCCATTAATTCCTATAGGGTCATTAATGGTATAATTGCTCTAGCTCGCCGAGAAAACGCTAAGATAACACCAGCCGATATCCAATTTTGTTACACTATGTATGGTCTAAAGTCTGAAAAATACTATATTTACTACCTCAAACCGAGATCCACAGCCTACAAAATCATAGCTGACCTCCCAGACTCCAAAAAGGGCACTCGAACCACGTTAAATATTGTGTCTCCTTGAGTGTGGGTGTGTTTTTCTGCTTGCAATGATTTCTAGAAGGTCTTGGGCGGGATCCCAGATCCCAACAGGTTCCGAGGCCTAAAAAATCTCGAAGCAAGAAAGAGAAGGATGATGAAGAGGAGATACTGGTGATCGAAGGAATAGAGGTGGATCAAGACGTGTTTGTGAAGTTTGATGTGCTTATTAATGATGAACATGAGGTGATCGGACCGGACAATACTGAGTTTGCTGGAAGTTTTGTGAATGTGCCTCATAAGCATAAGCATGGGAAGAAGATCAAGACAATGTTGAGGTTGGGGATTGCTGAGTTGTTGGAGGAGTTGGGAGCTGAGGATGATGATGGTGTGTTGGTGACTTTGGTACCTAAGAATGGGGCTGGTGCTGTCACCATTGGTGGTGTCAAGATAGAGTTTGATTCTTGAATCAATAATCGGCCATGGTTATGGTCAGTGTTGGTGAAACAGTCATAAACCAAGTGAATAATGACATCGACAATCTAAATTTAGTTATGTATTGTCTCATAAGTTAAGTGAATAATGACATCGATAGTCTAAATTTAGCTATGTATTGTCTCATAAGTTATGTAACGGCTCATTTAAATTGATGAATGTAGTAATTAGTCATGATTTGTTCATGATTTGCAATTTTTATTTTTATTTTTCCATTCTTTCAAAGTTTTTTTGATCAACGCTTTTTTCGGGTAAACAACAAGCATCTGAGGGCAATGAAAATAAAGACAGTAATTCATTTTGATCCTGGTTATTTCTACCATATTTTTATGAGTGATGTTATTTGTTGTGTCAATCAAATTGTAAGTATATTACATTGAAGATATACATGAGTAATAAGACTCTTTACGCGTACATTGGGTTGACAAATAAATAACAAGAATAATATGATTTAAAAATATGATAATTATAAGATTATTATATTTAGAAAAATTATATATAAGTTTATCGTCAATATCTACTTTCTAAATGTATAATAGAAATGATTAACTTAGAAAAAATATAGACTACAAGAAATTATGATTTTAGAAACAAAAAATTAGGTACAAAATTACGTTTTAGAGACAAAATATTTTTGTCGACAAAAGTGTTATTATTTTATTTTTAATGAAAAAATTAGACATTTTAGTGATAAATTATTAACTTTTTGGGATCAAAAGTTGTGTCAAAAAATAAAAATTTTTAGGACCAAGTTATTTTGTCCCTAAAATTATATTTATTAGCAACCATTACAAGAAATGTTACTTTTGGCTACCAAAATATTGGTCGCCAAAAGTCAAAAATTTAGCCGCTGAAACGCTTTAGCGACCAAAATATTTTATCGCTAAGTTCGTCGCCTTTACCTTGTCGGCGATAGTATTGGCGACTAAAATTTGTGTGGTCGCCGAAAGTGACTACATTTCGCTACTAAATTTAGTTTAGTTGGCAAAAGGTATGTTTCCGCCACTAAAGTATTAGTCGCCGAATGAGGCTTTTTGGCTACTAACTTGTTGTGGTCGGGGAAGGTATCACTTTTAGCTACTAAATAATTCGTCGCCGAAAGTACACATTTGGCTATTAATTTTAGTTTAGTCGGCAAAAGGTGAATTCGGTGACTAAAGTGTTTAGTGGCCAATAATTTCTTCTCTCATTCTCAATTGTTTTAGCTACTAATTATTTGGTCGCTAAAACTTTTTGGGTTATGTTTTTGCTACTAAATTATTAGTCACCAAAACATTTGATTACGTATTTGGCTACCAAAATATTTGGTGGCCAAATACTTTAACGTTTTTTTTTTTTTTTTCAATTTTTTTTTCTAAACAACCTTTATCCATTATTAATACAACTTGTACCCTGTATAAACAATATAATCCATCAACACTAAATATGTTATCAAACATTCAACCACGTGCACACATTTCAATTGCAACCATCCAAATAATTAATATTGAACATCCAATTATACATATATATTACAAATTCCATAAGAACCAAGTCTAATCCAACGTCAATATTTTAATTCCATACATAATACAGGAATAACCAAATTAATTGTACACCTACAACTTCTGTACCACAACAAAAATTATATTAACTAATGAAAGACATACAAACATGGACCCATCATGAGTTCTTGTTTTAGCTTTTCAATGACAGTAACAAAGTATCTGAAAATCAACAAATGCCACCGGAGTTCCATATGTGCTCTGCATCTTCAATTTTATAAATCCATGGCAACTGGGAAAGGACAAAAAGAAATAGAAAATTAAATTCCACAAGCTTCACATATTAGGAAAATACATGATAAAAATAATTACTCCAAACCTTGAAAAGACTTGAATTAGCTCTTGCTCTGAACAAGTTGGCCCCAAATTTGCCACAAATAGTGTTGGACATGCATTAACATTTTGCGGAACATGAGGTGCAGAGTAGTTGTTCTGCTAATGTAGAAAAAATCCCGAGAGAACTGAATTAGTGAATAAAGATTCAAGCATACTGGATAAACTATTTAACATGAGGAATTGGTTATGCAAATGCAAAAGGCCCAATAACAAGATCAATTAAAATGATGGATAATGATGCTATTGGAAAATACCACCTAGAAGTAGTGTGTTAGTCTATTGCATCAAGGTAATATAGTTTTCAAGTAGGTTTGTGGATCATCTTCAAAGAAGAATTGACTTCTGACAACCATAAATACTAGTATCCAAGGGGACAATGTTAAAATGGTTAGGATAAGAGCCATGGCGAATTTATTTTGTTTAATTTTCCAAATATCCCAAAATGGACAATTGAACTACACTACAAAGGCAGGTGACTCCAAAACAGCCCAGAAAAATTAACCCAACAAGTTTGACGTATGAGGCACTTGCTTTCGCAAACAATTAGTTTCATAGCTAAAGCTCTCACGTTGACATATTTAACAGATGGCTTGACAACCAACGACCACAGAACGAGTCCACAGAGTTCTTTAGAGTATTTGAGGGTAACTAGTTTATCCCATTTTTAGAGTATTTGAGGGTAACTAGTTTATCCCATTTTTAGAGTATTTGAGGGTAACTAGTTTATCCCATTTTTAGAGTATTTGAGGGTAACTAGTTTATCCCATTTTTAGAGTATTTGAGGGTAACTAGTTTATCCCATTTTTAGAGTATTTGAGGGTAACTAGTTTATCCCATTTTTAGAGTATTTGAGGGTAACTAGTTTATCCCATTTTTAGAGTATTTGAGGGTAACTAGTTTATCCCATTTTTAGAGTATTTGAGGGTAACTAGTTTATCCCATTTTTAGAGTATTTGAGGGTAACTAGTTTATCCCATTTTTAGAGTATTTGAGGGTAACTAGTTTATCCCATTTTTAGAGTATTTGAGGGTAACTAGTTTATCCCATTTTTAGAGTATTTGAGGGTAACTAGTTTATCCCATTTTTAGAGTATTTGAGGGTAACTAGTTTATCCCATTTTTAGAGTATTTGAGGGTAACTAGTTTATCCCATTTTTAGAGTATTTGAGGGTAACTAGTTTATCCCATTTTTAGAGTATTTGAGGGTAACTAGTTTATCCCATTTTTAGAGTATTTGAGGGTAACTAGTTTATCCCATTTTTAGAGTATTTGAGGGTAACTAGTTTATCCCATTTTTAGAGTATTTGAGGGTAACTAGTTTATCCCATTTTTAGAGTATTTGAGGGTAACTAGTTTATCCCATTTTTAGAGTATTTGAGGGTAACTAGTTTATCCCATTTTTAGAGTATTTGAGGGTAACTAGTTTATCCCATTTTTAGAGTATTTGAGGGTAACTAGTTTATCCCATTTTTAGAGTATTTGAGGGTAACTAGTTTATCCCATTTTTAGAGTATTTGAGGGTAACTAGTTTATCCCATTTTTAGAGTATTTGAGGGTAACTAGTTTATCCCATTTTTAGAGTATTTGAGGGTAACTAGGCCACGTCGTTTCATATTTCACAAGTTGGTGATCCATACTTCACCAATTCGAGGTGCATATTTCACAAATCCTTTTTGATGTTTTCATAATTTCATAATGTTTCTCACATAACATACATAACTTCACAAACTCTTTTGAAGTTTCCATAATGTCACAGTGTTTCTCACATAGCATACGTAACATTTATGTCAACATAATTCTTACGACGAAGACCATAACATCGATAATAATAATTATTAACGGTTAAAGGTACATCGAAGTACTACTACTCACAGTGCTACAACGGAGTGCTTGTCCCTCCTGAAGTGTGCCCTGTACACATATATAACTTAGTCATTAGTTCTTTTTTCTTTCCTTCATTATTCTTCACAAGCCCACCATTAAGCATCCATTTATACTACAATTTCCTCCATCTCAATATATATCTATAAATAGAAGATTACCATTCTTGCAAACACAGTATGGAACTTATAATCAATCACTTTGATTTCAAGATAGAAAAGAATTGTATGGACATCCTCCACATTTTTCCAAAAATCCCTGAATGTCTAGGGTTTTCACCCAAAAACCAAACATTTCCTATCTACATAAACAAACTCCAATAAATCATTCTCTTGATTTTAATAACTAAGCAAGCCCACAAGTATTTAGCAAAATAATTTGGGATTAACCCATTTTGGAAAACTCCACATTTTAGGTCACAAAAATCAAAGTCAACATTGTCAATACCATCTCACATAATCACTACAATTCAACATAAGCAACATGATTCAACTCAACATCATTAAATATAATTCAACATAATTCAAGAGGAATTCTTAAATTCCATTTCAACATTCCATAACCGAGTTTATGTCATCTATATCAGTAATAGATCATTTCCTCAAATTTCCTTCTCATTATAACATGATTTACATTGCTCATAACAAAATTCATTCGCAAATTTTAAACATAATTTTCAAACATAACCAAATTCCAATTAAACTTGAACACATATAATTCAATACCTCAATTTCACTATTCTACTTTCAATTTGGGCCAAATCATTGGGTATCATCATTAATCAACCTAGGGTTTCAAGAAAAAAAATGAAGATTTTTAACAAAAATTCACACTTCTTAAATCACCACTTTTAATTCCAATTTTCCCAATGATTCTACACCTAGGATTCACAATTCATCATTTTAACCCACCAATTTAACTTCCAACATCTCAAACTCTAAATCCCCAAATCTCATAATATGCCCTAGATTATAAAAATGAAGATTTTTGCATTAATATAATGAAGTTACCATAAACCTATCCATAGATGTAAGTATTGAGGAGATCTAGAACCCCTACCTCGAAGAACAAACAAAGGAGCGAGCTTGGATGAGATTCCACCTCAATTTCAAAATTCAATCGGTTGGAAATGTTGACCTTTTCTTGTTCTCCATCCTTGATACAAGATCTATGGAGGATTTGTTGATAAAAGTGGAGGAAATCAAGGTTTTGGAAGCTAGGGTTTCGGACATGGAAGAGGGGAGAAGAAGATAGGAAAAGAAATTGCAAGAAATGGTCCAAAAATCCCGTTTTTAGAGCTGCTGTCCCGCACAGACCGCACGTGCGGCACTATTCCCCGCACGTGCGGCTCTGCTTCCAGCACAGGTGTGAAAACTTCAAATGGGTATAACTCTCTCATCGGGACTCCGTTCTAGGTCGTTCTTGTGTCCAAATCGAAGCCCCGGAAATAAGCTTTCCAATGGTTCTAACCTCACATTTAAATTCAAAGTGTGGAAAAAGAAAAGGACAAATGAATGACGGCTGATCGTAGGTTAACTATTCGAATTAAATTCGTTGGTCCAATCTTACTTTACCATTATACCACCACCTCAAACAATACCCCAAAATAAGGTAAGAACATTCCAAATACACTATGAAGAATGTCAAAAATGAGCCCATGCTCGAGTGGAGGGTAAAAAAAATTTCAAGCCGACACAATAAAGGTCACCATAACTCAGCAGATAATTCTTTAATTCCGATAGATATAGTTGAATTAAAACACATTAACCCCTAATTAAATAAGGATGATTTTCTATACGCATTTTGGGGTCATTACATGTGCTCTGCATCTTCAATTTTATAAATCCATGGCAACTGGGAAAGGACAAATTTGAAATAGAAAATTAAATTCCACAAGCTTCACATATTAGGAAAATACATGATAAAAATAATTACTCCAAACCTTGAAAAGACTTGAATTAGCTTTTGCTCTGAACAAGTTGGCCCCAAATTTGCCACAAATAGTGTTGGACATGCATTAACATTTTGCGGAACATAAGGTGCAGAGTAGTTGTTTTGCTAATGTAGAAAAAATCCCGAGAGAACTGAATTAGTGAATAAAGATTCAAGCATACTGGATAAACTATTTAACATGAGGAATTGGTTATGCAAATGCAAAAGGCCCAATAACAAGATCAATTAAAATGATGGATAATGATGCGATTGGAAAATACCACCTAGAAGTAGTGTGTTAGTCTATTGCATCAAGGTAATATAGTTTTCAAGTAAGTTTGTGGATCATCTTCAAAGAGGAATTGACTTCTGACAACCATAAATACTAGTATCCAAGGGGACAATGTTAAAATGGTTAGGATAAGAGCCATGGCGAATTTATTTTGTTTAATTTTCCAAATATCCCAAAATGGACAATTGAACTACACTACAAAGGCAGGTGACTCCAAAACAGCCCAGAAAAATTAACCCAACAAGTTTGACGTATGAGGCACTTGCTTTCGCGAACAATTAGTTTCATAGCTAAAGCTCTCATGTTGACATATTCGACAGATGACTTGACAACCAACGACCACAGAACGAGTCCATAGAGTTCTTTAGAGTATTTGAGGGTAACTAGTTTATCCCATTTTTAGAGTATTTGAGGGTAACTAGTCCACAGAGTGCTTAAACAGAAGTGCGTTTGATAGTTTGGTGCAATTTATTGTGATTATTGTAGAGTTTTTTTTTAAAAAAAAAAAAAATTGGCTTACATCTTATGATCCAAAAATTGTGTAAATAAGTTAGAAAAAAGATGTTTATGGGAAAGTTGGAGAATGTATGTCAATCGTAAATGACCTTTTTAACAAAGCGAACACAATTGATTCATTTTACAGTCCTACTACCTTAAGATCATGTCATTGGTAAATATTGCAGGTATATCCAAAATCATGGACTGCCCTTTATATAGCACTTGATAATGTGGGAATGTGGAATCTGAGATAAGAGTTTTGGGCAAGACAGTACCTCGGACAGCAACTCTACGTACGTGTCTACACAGCATCGACTTCACTCAGAGACGAATTCCCCATTCCAAAGAACGCTCTTCTCTGTGGCAGGGCCAGTGGGCAGCATACTCGACCCCTCTAAAGGGTAAAAAGAAAGTTCCACGACACTTTTAGCTAGGGAAATTAAATTAAAGTTTGTTTATCTACCAAATGTGGTGGATTAAAATCTTAGTTTATTATTATTAATTTTTTCTTTATGTGCTTAATTTAATGTTATTTTTAGTTACTACATTAGCACTAGTGCAATTATATGAGGAACATGTATCAATAGTGCTGTAGTAGAGTGAGCAATGACCTTAAGTCGAGGTCATATTCTTTTCGATTTTCATCAATTCAACAGTATTGTATTACCCTTGTTGTAATGTATTGTAAGGTTTCCTACTATTACTTAATGAAGTGGTTCTTCTAGTTGGCTCAGGTTTTCTTGTAAAGAATATAGGGCAAATTTTACTTTATCTTGCAAATAACCTCTTATCATTTATAGATAATCACGTAAATCTCGTGATTTGTAGACGTGGCTGTTACCCTCAAACACTTAAACATAGTTTATCCCATTTTTCTTGGAAAGTATAGCTTCATCAGTTTCCAAGGATTTGACCCCTGGAACACAGCGAAGAGAATGACCATGTTCAGACTTCAAATAATAGGAACCTTTCTATCAACCAAGAAACAATAATTGTCTATTCCCAAAAACTAAATTAGCCAATTGATAAAAAGAATATGTATCAACCAAGAAACAATATCTATCAACCAAGAAAGCATAAGGAAATAACATAAGTTACGACTAGAAACCAGATATTATTAGAAAAAGCAACAAACCTCTCCTCAACTGATTGAAGTGAGTTTCTTATGGATTTGTTCTAATCTTAAAACCAAAATAACTTAACACAAGATTCAAAAGAAAAATTCCCTCAATTTTATTAGCAGCGAAATAGAGAAAATAACTGGTAATTTTAATACTCTAAAGTCCACAACCTCTACCAGGTGAGCAACAACTTCATATTGACAATGTCCTCTCTGTTTGGCAAGTAAGAAAATATAGCAACAGTTCAGAATTTAAAAAAACGGATTCTCTTATTTATTACCACAAACTAACTGGGGACAATGTAAAAGAAATCAAGATCAAATTTGATTCTCTATTCTTTTTCTAAATTCATTACCAACCCAACAAAGCGAGCAGAAAATCTAGCAACACTTCAGAATTTAAAACCTTATTCTGTTATTTATTCCCACTAAACCAAAACCTACCCACGAACTGATTGGCAACAATATAACTAAAACAATATCAAAATTGAGACTCTATATATTTTTTTCCCCTAAATTGATTCTTATGGATTTGTTCTAATCTTCAAACCAGAATAACTTACCATAAGAATTTTTTTTAAAAAAAATTGCCTCAATTTTCTTAGCAGCCAAACAAAGAAAAGAACTGATAATTACTAGTATAAAGTCCACAACTTCTACCAGTTGAGCAACAACCTCACATTCTTAATCCCTTCTCTGTTTGGCAAGTAAGAAAATATAGCAATTTCAAAATTATTTATTCCCACAAATCCAAAACCTGCCCAGCAACTAATTGGGAACAATGTAAAAGAAATCAAGATCAAATTCGATTATCTATTCTTTTCCTAAATTTATTACCAACCAAAAATGTAAAGCAAAACCTGCCTACGAACAAGTTCAAAATTGATTCACTAATTTTTTTCCCTAAAATTTTCTTAGCAACCAAACAAACAGAGGGAGTAGAAAAATTGAAACCTAGAGGAGCTTCGTGGCATATTCCGAAACACCATCAGAGACAAGAACAACCATGTCCTTAGTAGATCCTGTGTCCCGAATCGACTTCCCGAGAACTCGAACACCCGGTAAGAACTCATCGCCGTATAGAAGAGTCACGTAAGCCTCATTAGAAGACTGACGAATACAGATCGCATGCTGAAGTAGAGTGAATATAAGCAAAAACCAATTGATAAATTAGCCAATTGATAAAAAGAATATGTATCAACCAAGAAGAACAAACTCACAAAATTAGGCATAATCACCACAAAGCATCACCAACAAGAGTTACAGACAAATATCATAGATTAGCCAATTGATAAAAAGAATATGTATCAACCAAGAAGAACAAACTCACAAAATTAGGCATAATCACCACAAAGCATCACCAACAAGAGTTACAGACAAATATCATAGGGTTGTGTGTGTGTGAGAGAGAGGGAGAGACCGATTGGGCGTTATGCCAGGAGAGGCCGCGCTAGACATTGACGGAGAAGGTGGTGGCGAGATAGATGGTGGCGACGCCGAGGCCCGCCGTGAAGGCCTTGAATGCCTAGTCCCCTGCTTTGTTCGCCACTCCCATCTCCAGTCTCTCTCTCTCTCTCTCTCTCTCTCTCTTTGACACAAAGAAATTAAAACTATTTGAACAACCAAACCCATTTCAGAAAAATATCTCCATCAAAATATTTTAATTTTTGGGCGACTAAAATTTCTTTTTGTCGCTAAAAATATGTTTAAGATAAAAATTAATTTTTTATTTTACATTTGCCGACTAAAGGTTTTAGTAGCCAAATCTATACATACAGCGACTAAAATTATTTTTCGTCGCTGAAAATCAACCTTTGGCGACTTTTTAAAGATTAATTTTTTATTTTACATTTGCTGACTAAAGGTTTTAGTAGCCAAATCTATACCTACGGCGACCAAAATTATTTTTCGTCGCTGAAAATCAACTTTTGGCGACTAAAATTTTAGTCGCCAAAAGGTAAAAATTAATTTTTTATTATACATTTGCCGACTATAGGTTTTAGTAGCCAAATGTATACCTACGGCGACTAAATTTACTTTTTGCCGCCAATTTTTGGCATTTTTTCCGACTAAATTTCTGTTAGTCACCAATTGTAATAGTTTTAGCTACTAAATTTTTTTTAGTCGCCAATAATCAACATTCCCCTACTAAAAAAAATTAGTAGCTAAAAAGTTGACTTTTATCGACTAGTATTATTTTTGGTAGCCAATTCCGTGACTTTTGGCGACTAAATTATATTTGGTAGCCAAAAATGGTCGCCGAAAATGCATTTTCTTATAGTGAACATTTTTAAAATTTTGTTCTTAATAACTCATTTTTTGACTTTTCGAGACAACTTTTTTAGCGATTATCATCACGATAATTGAAATTAAATTTTTTTTATACTTGTTCTTAATGCATTAAAGTGTTATTATGAGGGTAAGACTTGGGAGTTGGGAGAAGTTAATAAATGCAAAGGTTTTTTTTTTTTTAAATCAAAAAATCAGAAAATTTAGATTGGGGGATTGGAGCTCCCACAAGACTTGGATTAAAAACCCCATTTTGCTTAATATATAGTATAGATATGTGAGCACATGATGTGGTGTCTAATAGTGTGGTGGTTTCTCCTTCTGCCACGTGGCAAATTTTCCTATCTTGAAATAAAAATATATTATTCAAAAGCGTGAGCAAGATTTAAACACAAGACCTTGGGTTTCATTAATAACACTCTTACCATTTAGACAATATATATATTATGATATAAATTTCTTTATTATTTATTTTTATACTTATTTATTTAAATTACATACACATTTTATGTGCCACCCACTAATATATATATATATATATATATTGTGTACACAAGCATGAAGATGATCGATTCATGCTATTTTCTCGATTATTTTTAATAATTCTTTTGGTCAAAGGTGCACATGTACCTAACCAGTATTCACTACAAGAAAATCAATTTTTAGTAGCGTTTTTTATTGTAGTGGTCACAAAAAATGCTGTTACAAATTGACTATTGCGACAATTGTTAACCACGGTTAAAAATAAAGCCTTTAGTGACATTTTTTTAAAAGGCGCTGCTATATAATATTTTTTAGTTACGTTTACAATAAACCGCTACTAAGTCAAACAAAATTAAAGCGCCCAAAAAATTCTGATTTAGTGCCTAAATGGAATAATATCAAAATTTCAGTCCCAAAAAATTGTTCAACTCCTTCAATAGAACTTTGTGCCCTAGTCTATCTATAGTTCTTTCACAAACCTATAACAGAGAACCACCGTGTGTTCATCCTCCACCGTGAGGACGGTTCATCCACCACCGTGAGTTCATTCTCCACTGTGAGGATGGTTCATCCTCCACACCGTGAGTTCATTCTCCACTGACATCAAGCTACAGCACCACTGTGAGTTCCAGGTCAGTTTGTTATCTCTGTTTCTCTTTCTCTACTCCTCTCTCTTTTCAGGTCTGTGGGTTTCTCATTCTCTACCCTCACTCTGTCTTCAGATGTGTTTGCCTAAATGGAATTCATTGTTAAGATGAGATTAAAGTCATTCCATTCGTTACTTCTAACATCTCCAAAACCTCTCTACTTCAAAGGGTTCTATGAACAACTTAAATGATTTTAATTTTGGAAAAAAATATAGAAAATAGAATGATTAACATGTTTTGTATTCTGATTATGATATTCATATTCTACCCAATATAATCATTGAAGTGAATGAATTGTTGGTGATTCTACAAACAGCGAAGTCTCATGCTTCTGATTATGGGTCTGCTAAGTGTTTGATAAAATGCCACAATGGCTTTCAAGTTGTCAATTTCTTTTCTTTTCCTTGTCCTCTTTGGTTTATAAAAAACCCTCCTTGTGTTGCTAGCACCTTGAATTTGAGAGTCGTTCTTACTGTTTTTGACAGTTGTGCATGCAAGTGTTCTCGTTTCCTGTTTTCATGCATGTTAGATATTAATTTAACAACCTTTCTTTTCATACAAACGAATTGTAAGGGGAAAGTTGATGAAGGTGAAGTGTTAGATGCAATGAAATTTAGGGGAAAAAAGGATGCAAAATTTTCTATGAAGTTTAACATAAAGCTGTTTTGGATATTTTGACTGATTACTAATGCAACCATACATTTGAATATTTTCCTTACTCTGTCCAATATAAGGCTTCAATTTAGCTTCCATCTTTTTCATTATTTTTGTTTTTTAAGGCCCACTTACAGGAATCAGATTTTGTGAAATGGGGTTTTTTTGACCAGCAAATAAGAAATAAGGGCGGTTTTTTTTTTTTTTTTTTCCAGGTATATTGGCAAGACACAAATGAATGAGCACTCATCCAGAAGTCACTTTGTTTTTACCTTGCGAATATCTGGAGTAAATGTGGTACACTTCTGAATTTTGTTTGTTTCCATAGAAAATCGCATCTCCCTCTAATATGCACATTCCATATGCTGATGTACTTCGCTTGTTAGAACACTGAGCAACAAGTACAGGGTGTGTTGAACCTCATTGATCTGGCTGGCAGTGAAAGACTCTCAAGGAGTAACTGGGGACCGACTGAAAGAGACTCAGGTCTCTGTCTCTACCTCGCTCTTGCTCTCTATAATAACTAAAAAGGAGAGTATTTCTTTACAAATTATTTTTATTCTTTTGATTTGGTTAGATGTGTTTATTGTTTTGTTTTGTGTATTTTATTTATTTATTTATTTATTTAAGGAGCAGCAGGATTGGATAATTATGAAATTTGATTCATCTTTTATTTTTTTTATTTTTTTTCAATCACAAAGTTATTGTAATGATAATGATTGATAAATGACAATGATGTCCTTGTTTTGCATTTCACATCCTCAGTTCTTGTAATGAATGATAATGGATAATGATTTACATGGAATAAATTCATGCCAGAATTGCTAATTTGCTAAGTAATAGAAATTCGTTTTCTTTTGTTAGATGTCCTGTATTTTAATGCATTATCTTGCATCTCCCACATGCAATCAACTCCTCTCTTAAAGAAAATTTAAGCAACATTGTAGGTAATTATGTTATGAGTTTTGTTAATTTAAGAAAATTTAAGCAACATTGTAGCTAATTCTGTTATGAGTTTTGTTAATTTGTAGGATCTGAATTATTTGAAATTATTGACACCCTTCTTTTTCAATTGACAACAATTCACACAACTATTTTAGTAATCCACAACAATGTTTCTCTTTATATGTACTATTCATCAGGCAAACCTTTCTTTGGTCTCTGATGCACAAGCCAGTAGAAATATTCCTTCGTCAATGCTCGTGCTCATAGAATCCCTGTCCGTTTCAGTCTAGTAAAAAGTGATGGTTTTTGCAAACTAGTTATTCCTAGTATCTTCAATCACAAAGCTATTTTCTCCTATGTTGAATGAACCCCTAAACACCACTTCATTTTTGTGCTTCAGATGAACCAAAAATAGCAAGTGGCAGAATTTTTAAATTTTCTATTCAAACTTATTCCTAGAAAAGCTAGCCCACCAGAGTAACACCCCTTCTACTATTTTTGACATTACCTATTGTGTACCCCACAATGGTATAATATCAGCCCAATCCTTCCAAATAAGAGGACACCGCATCATAACATGACTAACCAACTCTGCATCTGTTTTACAAAACACTCATAGGTTGTTAGCATTGCCTTGAATCACACCAATCTTTTGTAAAAAAGTGACAGTTTTGAGCTTCTGCTTCCAAGCTAACCACACAATGGATTTAGCTCTAGGAGGGGATACATTATGCCACATCATGTTGGCAATAACTCCAAAATCATTTGGTTGTATATTGTTTTCACACCATCTGTACATTGAGAATACACTGAAGCACCCAGAATTTTCTGCCATCCACCTTAAATCGTCATCCTTATCATCTTTAAGAGCATAGGCATTGGTTATCAGATTAACAAGTCTAGCAACCTCTTCTTTTTCCCAATCTCTCAGCTCTCTTGTAAACCCCCTCATCCCACTCTAACAGACCCTTTTGAGTTCAAGGACTTCCTTAACAGATCTCTACCTATCAAGTCAAATTCTAAAAAGTCTAGGGAACACTTCCTTTAAACAACTAGCCCTAATCCACCTATCCTCCCAGAACAGAGTCCTAGCCCCATTCCCAATCAATATGTGAGTATAGCTAACATAGAAATTATGAAGATCAGGTTTAGAAACTACCACTGCTAGTATATCCTTCTAGATTGTAGATTGAACATAGTATACTATTTATTTATTTATTTATTTTTATTTTTATTTTTTTAAGAAAATTGTTGTCCATTATTTTATTATGATAAGATAAAAGCCATTCCACTCATTTCTTCTAGCATGTCCAAAACTTCTCTACTTTGAAAGGTTCATGAAACACTTGAATGATTTTAATTTGAGAAAAAAAAAATACTTGAATATAGAATGATTAACATGTTCTATTCTGATTATGATATTCATATTTTAACCAATATAGTCCTTGAAGTGAATGAATTGTTGTTGATGCTACACACATTTATGAATAGCAATGAGGAATCATTATGCGTCTTGTATATGTTTGATAAAATGCCACAACAAGCTTTTTCTTTATTGTAATCTTTTTTTCTGTTATTTTTTTTATATATATTTTTTTATTATTATTTTTTATGAGAAAATTGTTGTCCATTATTTTAATGCTTGTATACTTGTAATGTTTTCTTGGCCTAATAATGTGATTAGAGAAAATACAACACTGAATTTTGCCCCTTTTTTTGGTTGAATCCAAATACACAACTAAGGGGTTGTTTGGAGTGTCCTAAATAAGTGTACTTTTTGTCTTTTTAGACTAAAAAATTGAGGAAGAAAATATGGGTGTTTGGGTTAACTTTTTGACTTTTTATGAAAAAATGCGTAATAAAAAATTGTAAAAATTGATTTATAGGGAAAAATTAGATGGGGAGTTGTGCAGCCGTAATTGTTGACTTTTGGTGAATAGTGTTAACTTTTTAACTTTTTGAGTAACTTTTTGATTTTTTAATTTTTTTGCAATATGCCAAACTTGACCTAAAGAAGAACTTTGAAACATGCCACCCTTTTTACTAGTTTAGCAACAATCATGCAAACCCAAATTCATATCTTCAGAATGTGTTAGGCATATGTAACCCATAGAATCACTGTTGTTTATGGTCTTAGGAGTCTTGACAAGTACCCATTTTCGCACCATACTTCACAAAACATGTAGAAAAATGAATAGCAAAACATGTAATTTTTGCTTTAAAGTTGTAAAATAACTTATAGTTTGTCTTAGTGTTCTTATCTACCGAATATTTATTTTCATATTAGTTGTAAAACAAGTTGTTCCTTTTTTTTCTTTTTTTCTTTTGTTCTATGTTTTGTGTTTCTTAGGATACGCATCTTATGGATCATCATTGCCTTTTTCTTGCACGAATTTGATTTGAAACTAAATATGGTATAAAATAGCAAGTCTAGAAGTTATCAAAGCAGGTTTAGGTAGTGCCTTTTTATGTTACTATTCATAACTCTATACAATATATTTAACTTTTTATTTTATTTTATGGTACTTCAGTTTATTTAATTATCAATCAATGGATAAGAGTTGGATGAAAAAGAGTAGATTGTCAAGAGATTATATGCAAGGGGTTAAAGAATTTTGGAGTTTGCTTCTCACAATATATCTAATGATGGAAAATTTCCATGTCCATGTATGAGATGTGTGAATTCATACATCTTGACCCTAGAAGCTGTACATGATCACATGGTATCCTATGGACTTAGTCCGAGTTATAATTGTTGGTATCATCACAGGGAAACTATCCAAATGATGTATTTATCATATATTATCATTTTCTAAATTTATGCAAACTCATGTGAATTTTATTGTATAAATAGGGCGACAAATGGATCTAGTGGCATTTCGGACCAAGCTTCTCCACAAACACATTAGAGATCCTCTTTTAGGAGTCATGAAATGCAACCTTTTAATCGGGGTAAGTATTTCACTTATCAAAATAGTTCATGGGATAGGGAAAGCAATATTTTCCTCTTTTTTAGTGTTATTTTCATGTTTCAAGTAAGTTGTCATTGTCAATTTTAGTATCAATAGCGTATCAAACTCTAATATGCAATCAAAAAATAGACCATTGGATGCTGCTGTTGGTTGCTTGATTAGTGGCTATCAAGGTTGTTAAGATCGGGATCCTACATAGGATCGTTTTGGGGGTCTGGAGGATCGGATCGGGGATCGTAAGATCCTACTAAAACGATGAAAAAATGCAATAATTCTTATATGTCTAACTAATACTATCAAAATACATATAAAATGACCCAAAAAAACTTGAGAATGTAGCTCAAATGGTAGAGCTCTCATACTTATGAGCAGATCGAGGTTCAAATCCTCGCATTCTCACTTGTGTGCCTTGTTCACTAACAATAATCAATTCAAATATACATTTTGCACATTTTTTTAAACAAAGAAAACATAATAAAAGAAGGTGGCAATTCAAGTTGTCATTCAAACATTTTCCTCAAATCTTAACAAAAAAACATATTAAAAGAAAATAGCAATTCAACTTCAAGTCTTCAAGTTAACACTTGCACAACATTGATATGATATCCTTAACAAAACAAACTAAAATAAGAGAAGAATAAATAAACAAGAGACTAAAATAAGTCATCATTTTCATCGCCGAAATCATCATTGCCACAATCAACAACATTGTTGATCTCATTGTCTCCCTCATCTTCATCATCACCCACAGTGTCACTCAACTCCTCAATGTCATCATCACCAATAGTAGCATCATCAAAGTCATGATCAAAATCCCTTGGAGCATTCATGTTGTCATCCATATCATCATCATCACTTACTTCATGAATTTCATCGACATTTTCTCCAATATGGTCATGGCCTAAGTTAGAGTAAAAAAAAAAAAAAATCCAAATTAAATCCAAATTGCAATTTCTAATTAAAACTAAAAGATGTATCATGTACCTAGACTTACATGCTTGTTCCAAATCCCTTGCAAGAGCATCTACCTCCTCATCTTCTGAATGACATCCATGTCGAGCATTCCTATCAAGCACACTCAACCAATTTCCTTCTCTTGGAAGAGTCGGCTTCTCTCTCTCTGTTATCCACTCATCGTCTGATGGAACATCATCCAAACATAATGGATTCATGATTGCTTGTCTATTCTTGTGCCTTTGTCTCAGTTTCAAATTGTACATGACAAAGACCAAGTCATTCATTCTCCTTTGGTGTAAACAATTCCTCCGCTTTGAGTGTACCATCTCAAAAGCACTCCAATTGCGCTCACACCCCGATGAAATGCATGTTAGACTTAATACCCTAATTGCGAACCTCTTCAACTCAGGACATTCATCACCAAAAGAGTCCCACCAATCCCCTACATCGAAATTTTAATTAAGTAGTTCAAAATTTAAAGTTCTTCAAAACAAATAATCATAACATAAGATTGATACTACTTACAAATCAACTTAGGGTAAAAATAAATAACCTGGAGATCTCTTTTTTCTAGTCAAGATTGCATTTTGTATACCAAAGAGTCCTCTTGCATTCTTGAACGCATCAATTTGCAAATCTATCTTCACCCTCTCATTAGTGTCAGGGACCATTTTTTCAAGACATTTGTACAACCCAATTTTAATCTCTGTATCAGCTTGAAAATTGGGACTATAATGAAGCTGAGGGTTCAAGAAGTATGCTGCAGGATGCAATGGGTGATGGAGTTAGGTTTCCCATCTTCTATCAATGATGGCCCATATAGGATCATATCTGACACAATTTAATAAATATTATTAATGAATAAATAAAAAGTTTAGAGAAATAGTATTAAAGAGTAAATAAATATTATTAATGAATAAAAAGTTTACCATCTTAGGAGTATTATTTGGTCGTATAGGATCGCGATCCAAATAGTGGTTGAAAAAATGTTGCAAAAGCGAAGGTTATAGCAGCGGTCAACCCATCCCTATAAAGTTATGAAGTAATGGGTAAATTTGGGATTTAGCGATGTTTATAACTGTCGCTACATCAACTGTTGCAAGGAAAATATTTATACCAGCGGTTGAGAAAACTATCACAATAAACCTATAGTGATGGGTCTATTGCGGCGGTTTGGCCGTTGCTATTTAAACCTCAGGTAAAAGTACACTAGTTTTTAGCAATGCTTTTTGTTACTTTTAGCGGTGGTTTTGGCCACTGCTATATGTCAAATATTTTGTAGTGATTGCACAACTTTTTCTATGGTCAAGGAGTAATTTCTAATGGTGGTTTAGAATAAACTACGACTCATATCTTATTGTTATTATTATAATGATGATGATGGTGATGGTGATGGTGGTGATGATGATGATGAGGAGGAAGAAAAAAAGAGATAGTGTTTCAAATAATTAAGAAACTTCAAAATATGTTAGGTTTGTTATTTTTCATATCTCAACAACTTAATAAAGGTTTGGCAATATTATTTAACCCATAAGGCTGTGTCATTTGTTGAGAGTACAAGGTAATTTTACAAAATATTTTGAAATTATAAAATATTTACATAACTATATTATGAACTTATCACTCCAAAATAAAAACCTACTAAAATATTTGTTAATTATAAAAATAAAACTACAGTATTGCACAACTTTTTCTATGGTCATGGAGTAATTTCTAATGGTGGTTTAGAATAAACTACGAGTCATATCTTAGTATTATTATTATTTAATGGTGGTTTAGAATAAACTACGAGTCATATCTTATTGTTATTATTATTATTATTATTATTATTGTTATTATTATGACGATGATGGTGGGAGGATGAGGAGGAAGAAAAAAAGAGATAGCATTTCAAATAATTAAGAAACTTCAAAATATGTTAGGTTTGTTAATTTTCATATCTCAACAACTTAATAAAGGTTTGACAATATTGTTTAACCCATAATATTGTGTCATTTGTTGAGAGTACAAAGTAATTTACACAATATTTTAAAATTATTAAATATTTACACAACTACATTATGAACTTATCACTCCAAAATAAAAACCTACTAAAATATTTGTTAATTATAAAAATAAAACTACTATATTATTTTGGTGAAAAATTATCATGTAAGAGTCCGATTCTATAATTGGTTTATATATGTTTTCTAAGATTTTTTCTAAAATAAAAACAAACTTACTTGAGTTCTAAGGAAGGACCTTTGAATGCAGTGATAAAGTCAGTCTCATAATGCTGCTCTCTGAATGCTTCCTTGATTGTATGATACACCTAAGTTATTTTAGAAAGATAGTTAAAAATTAATTTTTAATTAATTTTTTTTGATCTTTTTTAGAAATTCATTTGAAAAATTGATAAAAAATTATTTTTTGACTTTTTTACTTTATAATTGTTTATGATGTTACATCATAATTAAATAATAAAAATACCCCCACTCATTTTAACAAAAATCAACAACTTTTACCTATATGACTCATTTAAATAATATAAAAAATATAATTATAATTTCACAAATAATTTTTAACTATCTTTCTAAATAATTTGTTGACAAAAAAATTATTTTAACTTCTTTAACCCAAGCTGCAAAACAAGACTTTTTTTCACGGCACCCTAACCTCAACCCCTCTAGACTGTACACTACATTAAGGTCATGTTTGTTTGGACGGACTGGATTAGCATTCCCATGACTAATAGTTTTAGGACTACGAATCGGTTGGATTATGTATCCTATCTTAACTAATAGTCAAGTTTAAAATAATTAGTCCGTATTTCAATTGTTTAACCAAACATCAGATTAATAATTTTGTTGGACTATTAGTCCAATCCCAACCTCATGTCCACCCAAACAAATATGACCTAATGGTTAAAGCCAAGGTGCTCTCCCTCTCTCTCTCTCTCTCTTATATAATGAGATTGTTCCAGGTTTAACCCAACAATTTGTACTATGTACTTCTTTACCTAACTTGTAGTACAAATTTGTGATAGTATGAGGGGGGAGAGAGAAAGGGCGCAAAGTCATAATATATTAATTCTCTCCAGTTTTAGATTGGATTGAAAGGTGTTATTAAGTTTATAGGAGCTTATCACAGATCCCGTTTCGATAATTCGAACCGTTAATATATAAAATTCGTCGAGTACTAGAGGAAATTAGGGATTTAACGGCGTTTATTTAACGGCGTTTAAGTAAATGTCACTTTTTCTAACATTTAACGGCGTTTTTTAAACGTCACATTTGTTATAAATTAAAACGGTACCGTTTTGTAAGTGGAAGACGTTTGAAAAGCGCCTTCAAATCCGGCTCTCTTCACACCCACTTCTGTCTCTCCAAACCTTCATTTTGAAAACCCTATTTTGAGCACTGCCGTCTAGACGATTGAATCCTGTCTCACTCACTCTCTTGCTCTCTCTTTCTCACAGAGAATCGAATTTGTTTCTCCAAATCTCCCTCTCAGAGGATCGATTGTTCTTCAGTCTCTTACTCAGTGATTCTTCTTCGATTCTTCTTCAGTTCGGCGATTCATCTCAGGATTACGATTTCGAAGTTCAATTTTGAGCACAGCTTCGTGATTTATCTCCATGGATTTGGAACTCCTCGTCTTCTTCGATCAGAGGTTAGTTGTTCTGTTTGTGATTTATCTCTATTCTGGATCAATGTTTTGCTTAGTGAATACTTTTTTGTTTAGGGCTCTATATAGGTTTTAAGCCCTTAGGGCTCTCGATTCTTCTTCACTCTTTTACTCAGTGATTCTTCTTCGATTCTTCTACAGGCCAGTGATTCATCTCGGGATTGTGATTTCAAGTTCGATTTTGAGCACAGCTTCATGATTTATCTCCTTCGTCTTCTTCGATCAGAGGTTAGTTTTTCTGTTTGTGATTTATCTCTGTTTTGGATCAGTGTTTTGAAAAATGCTGAATCGGTGTTTTGAAAATTTGGTCTCAGTTCATACTCCTTGAACACGCTGATGGTGAAACCTGCTACCATCTCTTATTAGTGGTATGTGTTATCTTCCCACATCTTTGAACGACAACAATTCTCAACTTAACCTGGCTCTTCTCTTCTGGCTTCCCGAGTTTACTTTTATCCTTTTGATGCTTGCAATCATATCATCTTCTAAAAAATCTGGTAAGCACAGGCATGTGAATGAAAAAGTTTGAGGCACTTGGTCTCTTGAAAGCCCCAAAGAAAACTTCATATATTTTGTAGACAAATTTAAGTAGTCCTGCTTTTCTTCCTGATGTGTGAAAGTGAAATATTGATTGAGATGGTCCATGCTGTATATTGTTCATCAATCCCTCTGAAAAAAATAAAAATGAAACTAGATAGAAGTGAACATCTTGATTGTTCTTGGAGGTTTATTTTATTTATAATTCTTACCTCTAGGAGTTGATGATAGTGTTTTTCAATCAATATCTGGTCACAAGAAACTCACACTGCTTTCACTGTTTCCTTGCAGGTTTGTCCCATATGCTCCATAAAAGTTGTGAGCAACATGTTAAGCCATATCACTCTGCAACATGGACATTTATTCAAGATATCCTTTGAAATGTTTTATTGTGTATTTATTGTCTCCTTAGCATTAAACAACATTCATAATTGCTGTACGGTTAACCTTAGAACCATGTTCAGTACCAATTGAGGTTTTCTTTAACTGAATATTACATGCAGAGACGTCGCAGATTACGTAGAGTTGTGATTCCCAACAGTAAGTTGATATAGAATAGCTATAAAATTGAGTAATTAAGTGATCATGATTAGGGGCAATTTGGGTATGGTCTCGCATTGTTCAACAACAACCCAACGTCTAGCCCAATCAAATGTTTTATTGAATAATTTCGGAGGTAATTATTCTTTCTCCTTCCTGTATCTTTCTATAATTTTTTTTGACTTTAACAATGAAGCAAAATTTGAAATGGCAAGTTTTCTAAAAAATTTGGACCAATTTGATTTCATCAAGGTATGCCGAAATAAGTATTTAGTATCTGTGACCCATAAAAAATTTCGTTATGTATCAGTATCTGTTAATCTGTTTTTCTGCTGCTGTGTGGCTGGTCTGCTACTCTGTATCTGATGCTAATCTGCTGTGTATCTGCTACTGTTTTTGGCTTCTGCTAGCACTAGGTTTGAAAAGTCATGATTTTGAATTTGGGTTTCCACTTAAATTGTTTCTACTGCAAATATTTGTCTTTAGTTGAATTAAGGTTCTCTTTATATATATATATATGGTTGCCCTTTATTCTTTGTGACAAAGTGAGAGGAAGCAATTTTGTGTTTTTCGTGTGGAAAAGATACTCTGCCTGGTAATGAGAAGACAATTTATCTGTTAAAAAAATTTGCATCTAGGAAAAACAAGAACATCTACATAATTGTAATCGTTCGATTATTTGACCTTTGAGTTCTTTTTGGAAACCAAATGGCCAAGTGAATCAAAATTCTGGCTATGTTTGGTAGAGTTATTTAAAAAAAAAATAAAATGTTTTTTGTTCTCAAAGTAGCATAAAATAGAAAAAGAAATTGAAAATGGTTGGGTTTGTTGTTGTTGGAAACTTTTCTATAAACCTGAGTTAAAAAGAACCAGTTTTAACTCAAGCTATTTGGGAATTATCTAAATGTTGTTTCCCGACTCTATTTTTTTAAACTACTTCAAACAGGTTATTACTTATTTTCATTCCGTTAGTTTTGTTGATAACATCATGGGGATGGAGTTTTCAAAAGTATAGATCATACATCTACTTGCTCTTCAACTGCAACTTGATTCTTTTGGAATGTGAATTTTATTAACTGTTTATGGTTTCTAAGTTTTGGTTCCTCCTCGTTTGTCTACACTCTCCCCTATATTTGTGAAATGGATGTGTTTGTTGGGTACTAAAATTATCTGTGTTGGCTCTGATGTTTCAATTTTGTGTTTTTGGAGCAGATTGTTGTTCGCTAAATGAATTACCTGCAGAACCTTCAGAAATCATGGGGAGTAGTGGCACACCAAACGAGCAACAACTGCCTGGAGCATGTAATGTTGCTTTTAATTCATTGCCGACAATACATATAAATGAACAAATAGCACCACAAGAGGTTAGAAGTATGCAAAATCAGCTACTGTTTTCGTCTGATTCTGGTGGAAGAATGCTTTTAAAATCATATCCCAAGACAATTGCTTGTGAGGAGTCAATGGGGTTATATGCAAGTAAGGATTTTCTTATGTCGCAACAAACCTGTCATCAGAGAAAATATTTTGCTCCTCACTGGTCCGTTGAATCTGTTAATGAGGCATTAGAGGTCAGTCTGCCAATGTATTTCAATCAGTATTTGTTTTGATACTGTTTATTATTGCACCGAATTATTGATCTTTTTAGACCATGTAAATACATCATGGAGAAGAAGAAGGTTGTTATCATATTTAGTGTTTAATTCTGCAGAAAGGCAATGTCTTTAAAGCGCTGTTTCGTGTGAATGCTCACAACAGACTTGAGGTGCGTTATAATTTTTTCCCTGTATTTCTGTTGCATCTCCTTATTCTATTATGATGCAAATATTATGCACTGTTCTGTGTTGTTAGGCCTATTGCAAAATCAATGGAGTTCAAACAGATGTTCTCATCAGTGGAATTGCTGCTCAGAATAGAGCTGTAAGTCTGGGGTTGCTTTTTCTAGTGATGTTCTAAATGAAGTGCTGTTGACTTCAATTGTCTACGTACTTTTTGTACATTGTGCATTTAATGGATATAAAGTGATAGGAAGTTAACTCACTAATCTTGATTTGTTTGCTTTCTGTTCCTTCATCAGCTGTATACTGTTAATCATTGGCAGTCCCATTTTTTCTTTAATTCATTACTGGATTTCGGTATGCTTTTATATTCAAGTACATTTATGGTTATTTGCATGCTTAAATTTTGTAGTTCCATCAACTTGTTTTGCTTACTTCTATGTGACTCGCTAACCGATTCCTTGTGTATGCCTTTTTCTTTATATCCAATTTGATGATCAGAAAGTAGTTACCATATTCAGGGAAGCAAGAATAGAATTATGTTGATTGGATGCACTTTAAACTATGTCAAGGTTGATGGAAAAATAGTTGTCCATGTACATTAATGATTTTTAAGAGGCAATTTTTTCCACCCTTTCAAGTTTCATCATTGCTAGAGCTGTAGGGATTATGAGTGTGGAGTCCCATGTTAGCCCTCCGAGTGGTTGAAGCTGCTATTAGGATTGTGAGTGTGGGAAGTGGTTCTTCTTGCATCATTTGACTATTTGGGACAATAATCCTTTTTATACTGGGTATGGTTTTGTATTGAAAAACATTTGTTGAGAAGGTCATTCTTAGGACAGATAAGGTTGACAGTCGGCCTCAAGGATTTAGGGAAGAAGCTTTTCTTTATATAGCCTTCTGCAGCTTGAAGCCATAGTTCAATTTTAAACTGTTTGGTAAAGATCATGGGGAGGACTGAGTGGGTGTTGGTAATGGAAAAAGGGTTTTTCATATCTAATAATAAATTAGGTACATTTTCATTTTCTCTTATTAATACAATGATGTGGTGGAAAATCTTCGGAAAGACCATGGTACTCTTGTGGGAAATCTATCTGATTTTTGTTTTTGTTTGTTTGTTTTGATTTCTGATTGCAGGGAGTATCTTTTTCCCATGGCTGACATTGTAACTCCAAATTTAAAAGAAGCATCTGCTTTACTTGGTGGTGTTCAATTGGAAACAGTCGACGACATGCGTTCTGCTGCAAAATCTATCCATGACATGGGTCCACGGTTAGTGCTTTGCATTTGAGTTTTTATTCTTTTTGAGTTAGGCTTATCAGAAGCTGCCAAACTTTTCCACAATCCCTCCAAAAGTAGGAAAAATTATATTTCGACACCTTGTTGTTTGGCACCAAGTCACTTTAGCGTTGAATTTACTGACATGACACTTATCTAGTCTTTATGAAGGTAACTGACACGTCACCTTTCTCATGGATTCAGTAGAGTCTATTAGTAGAAGTTTGGGCAATGATAAAGATATGAATGCCAATTGTGATTTGTGAGAGGGAGGTTTAAGTGTCATGCTAGGCACTGTGAGAGGCAGGTTTAACTTTGAGTTTGCATAGTCAATGTGTACATATGGGCTTGCTCTTTTATTTCTTAGAGCAGATTTGTTTTACAAAGACTAGACAAGAAGAAGAATTGTAATTCGTAACAGCTTTGTTTTTGTTTTCAGAAATGTACTTGTCAAAGGAGGTGACCTCGCTTCTTCATTGGATGCTGTTGATATTTTCTTTGATGGTATGCTTAATGTATTCATTAGGGTTTTTGATTTGTAACTGTGTGTATCTCTAGGCGGTGTCTTTTGCTAATTTGATTTCTTGATTTGATCTTCTATTATATAGCTTTTAACTTTTTATCTGCTAACTTGTGTTTAGGTCAAGAATTCAAACAGAGCATCGGTTATCAGTTATTCAGGTACTCTTTTCTGGATAATGTTGTTACCTGTATATTTTTTTTATTGTTGTACCTTTTCCACACCAAAAGATTCATGTTCTCTATTTTTCCTTCTAAACCCGTATCAAAGATTCACCTTTTCTCTCTTAAAAATCACAGGTGTTCCTCTGTTTTTGAAAAGATGCTTTGTTTCTATTTTTGTTTTCTTTGACAATCTCTTCCTTCTATTTTGTGAGCATTCTGACTCAATTAACACATCTGCTTTTGCTTCCAATGGGTTCCAGGGTGAGGCCAAGAGTGCCCAGCTGATAGGTCAAGCTATTGCCAATAATCCGGCATTTATTACCCCAAGGAAGATTGAAGCTGCTAGAGAAATTGCACATACAATCTCAAATTCAGCCAACAAGGTTTTCTTGACTTCAGATGAACTGTTGTTGAACCTTCAGGAGACAAACTTGGGGACCTCCACTGGGCAGAAGTAAACACAGCAGGTTAAAAAACCTCAGTAACTTCCCTCTTTAGTTCTATTTGTGACTCTTCATTTGTGGGAATATCTTATTAAGCTCATATATATTACTGTTATTAATTAGTGAAGTAAGTTGTTATCTTAATTGATGTGTAGTGAAATTTGCAGACATTGATGCATAAATTTTCTATTTGTATATGTATATGTATATTATTCCTTGTTACTTAGAAGACATTGATGCAGCAGATGTTGATAATGAATTGGCAGTTGTGAAGTATGTTGAGGACATCTACAAGTTCTACAAGTTAACAGAGGTTCTATTTTGGCCTTTATTTTTCTATCTTTTTACCTTCTATATCCATCGACATGTTTTGCTCATTAATGGGAATTTATTACGGTAGGGTGAGAGTCAAGTTCACAATTACATGGATTCACAGCCTGAAATCAATTCAAAGATACTCCAACCACAAAAATTTTGTAACACCACTACTTTCAAATACAACACAATATGCACAACGTTAAGGTTCAAACATTCACAAGTGGGGATCAAAAACCCTGATATTTGCACTGAGGTTCATAAACATTTCTACCTTTTTTACTTTTGTTGCATTGTTTGATGTTGTTTGGATACAAAAGATGAGAAAATTTGCAGTTGGAATCTATTATAACACACTTATCTTAATTATCCTCTCTGTTTGATGCTGAACATGAAATTTCCTGGTTCAGGTGAGTTTGTTTAGTTTGCATTGTATTACTTTTACAGCATAAATTTTGTCATACTCTGCATTGTGTCAAGCGGCCCATTTCAAAGTGCTGGAAATTGTTAGGGCGAATTGGGAAATGCTATTGATTCAAAGGAACATGAATTCTCAAACTCTCCAAGTCTTAGTTTATTAACATAGATGAATTTTATAAGATCAATTTAAGATGTATTTATATGTTTGTCCATTGTCTTTGTTTTGGAATATATCCGGTGTGTATATTGGCCACAGTTAGTATGGGTATAAAGGGGCAAGGTTAGACTATGTGTCCCATGTCCCCCTCATCCCCTGTTTGGTGGACTCAAATGAGGCCAGCTGTGATTGACTGGTTGGGGCGAATAATCCCATGTAGAGGGTACTACTTAATCCCACTCTGGGCATTCTGTTAATGATGAGACTAAAGTGTGGACCATTTTGATTTTTTTGGGCAAATTACATTTCTAGACCATTTTGATTTTAATTGATGTATTTAAAGTCTGAATTGTTTCTATTCTTAGGTATGTAATGCATTGTTTTTTATTTTTAATTTTGTATTCAAGCTTAGTTTATTTATTATTTTAATAAACATTAATTATTAGTTCTTAATAATTGTTTGATAGGTTTTTTTTTTGTTCAATTATATAAAATTAACAAAATCTAAAAATTAAAAAAGGCTATGGCGGCGTTTAAAAAACGTCACTATATCCCATCCCAATGGTAAAGATACCGAAATAACTAAATGTTTATGACGGCGTTTTCAAAAACGTCGCTCCCAACGGTAAGATTTTTAAAATGTATAAATGTTTATGACGGCGTTTTCAAAAACGTCGCTCCCAACGGTAAGATTTTTAAAATGTATAAATGTTTATGACGGCGTTTTCAAAAACGTCGCTCCCAACGGTAAGATTTTTAAAATGTATAAATGTTTATGACGGCGTTTTCAAAAACGTCGCTCCCAACGGTAAGATTTTTAAAATGTATAAATGTTTATGACGGCGTTTTCAAAACGTCGCTAAATGTCAGAGTGACGTCACAGTACACTTAAGTGGGTCATTTGGCGGCGTTTTTAAAAACGCCGCCTATAATAATACAACGACGTTTTTTAAACGCCATGAAGTTATAGCGACGGCCGCGTCATCGGCGTTTGATACTAAACGTCGCAAAAAGAATTATTGACGTTTTTAGTACCTTTAGCGGCGTTTTTTAAACGCCGCTAAAAGTGAATTTTCCAGCAGTGGTACTATATGTCTGTAAAAAATTATGTTAATCGGATATTGATAACTACGTAATCAAATCAGTTTTGTATAAAAAAAAAAAGACGGTGAAAAAATAAACGGTTGACAGAAAACTGATCTGATGAGATAGCTATCGATATCCGATCAACATGATTTTTTACAAGCATATAATACTCGACGAGTTCTACATATTGAATGATTTGGATTATTGAAACAGAGTCCGTGGTAGGCACTTACGAATCCAACAGCACCCTCCAGTTCGATTTGAGACTGGTGGGAAGCCACTGCCTATATTAAAATGGACTCAGATTCTCTATGTGAATTGAACCATATTGTTAGGTTTCAGGGGACCCATTATAGATCCGTTTTGATAATTCAATTCAAACAATTTAATGTTAGAGTTTGTTGAGTGTTTTATTATTGTAAAAAATTACATTAATCGGATATCAAAAATTTCTTGATCCGATCAGATTTCTATTAATAATTTATTTTGAAATCATGTTACCGTTGACAGAAATATATAATTTGATCAAGTGACTATCGATATCTGATTAACGTGATTTTTTTATAAAGATGAAGTACTCAACAAGTTTTACATATTGAATGGTTTGGATTATCGAAATAGAAACCATAGTGAACCTCAACGAGTCCAACAATACGTTCCAATTTGATCTCAGATTATAAAGAAGCTTGACCCTATTAAAATTACCTATTTATTAAACTAAGGCATAAACAGAGAAAAATTATAGCATAGATACATATTTTTTGAGGGGTGAGTTGTTAATTACCTTTTTACTTTCAATCTGGCTTATGTCATTTTCATCATTAATGTTTAAATTGTGTTTATTTTTAATTTATAATGTATAAAAGGTGTTTCGATTTCGTCTTTCAACTTAATTTCAATAGTAAATTTAATTAAAATTAGAGCTAAATGTGAAAACTCATATAAAAATATTATCTTTTTAGTTTCAAAGTATGCTATCTGAATCATTTTGGTTCATAATATTTAAATTATATTAATTTAAGTATAAAAGGATGTGCAAAAAAGTAAAGAGAGTGATGTGACAACTTATAGTAATTCGACAACTTATAGCAATTCTTTGTCTTTTTGACTAAAACTAAAGGTTGCCAAACGAGACCTTAGTCTAATGTGTAAAAACTATTCCCCAAATATAATTTTGTCACTCTCTATTTAAATTAGGGATAACTAAAAAAAAACTTCACGTGGGCACGTGGGCTTTTTTTTTTGTGGACCAAACTTCATGCGGGCTGGGAGGACTACTAATGTAATCCCTTGATATGCAAATTATTGGGCTTGGGAGGATGTTGTGGGCATTGGATTAGAAAAAAAATCACAAACTCCAAAATCACAAACTCCGTTCAAATGGCAGATTGTTCAAAAAATATTATCAAGGATATTAATGTAATATGACTAAAAACGACGCCAAAAAAATAAAAAATAAAGAAAATTAGCTATTAAATTAGCAATTGACCCGTGCAATATACATACTATTTTTTTTTCAAAAAATATTTGATGGTACAATGTGTGTTATAAAAGAATAATTTTAATTTTAATTTAAAATTAAAATTAAAATTAAAGTATGATTTTAATTATTTATTTTGATAATATTAGTGCTATCTTACTATAAAATTATTACTCGAATATTTATATATATTAATTTTAGTTAAATTATTTGTGTATTTTGATAATTTTAGTTTTATCGTATTATAAAAGTGTAATGATCTTATAGTAATTTTGTATGATATATATTAAATTATAAAATAGTAAAATAAATACTCATTTTGATATTAAAAATAATAGTTAAATAAAATGTAGAATTGGTAATATAAAATTAAAAGTAATTCTAAATATTTAATTTCTTTTATATTCATTTGAAAAATAAAAATATATAGAAATAGAAATTATATAAAATTGATTAAAAAAATTAAATATAAATATGTTATAGTTGGAACTCCCCAGTTAAGCGTGCTTAGGCTGGTGTAGTTCTAGGATGGGTGACCCACTGGGAAGAACAAATCTGTACGGGCGTGGCCCAAAGCGGACAATGTCGATGACATGTGAAGGGTTGGGGCGTTACAAATGGTATTAGAGCCGACTCTCCGGAGTACCGAGTGTGGGCCCCTGGCGTCTTTTAGTGCATATGGGCGGGCTTGTGAGCTGGCAAGCTACTGCACGAGGACGTGTAGCCCTAAAGGGGGGTGATTGTAAAGCCTTGGTGTCCCACATCGGGAATGGAGAGGGAGTTCCTAGGCTATTAAAGTAAAAACCTAGACCCTTATACAGCATCGAGGCCTTTTCCCGGGTGGTGAAATCCTTATTAGAACTCCCCAGTTAAGCGTGCTTAGGCTGGAGTAGTTCTAGGATGGGTGACCCACTGGGAAGAACAAATCCGCACGGGCGTGGCCCAAAGTGGACAATATCAATGGCATGTGAAGGGTTGGGGCGTTACAAGCTTGATGTCTAAAAGGCGTACGATTCAGTTAATTGGGGTTGTCTATTATCTATGATGAATGAGTTTGGCTTTGGGGTTAGGTGGAGGGGTTGGATTTGGGAGTGCCTTCAATCTTCCAGATGTTCAATTCTTGTCAATGGATCTCTTATAGATGAATTTAAGCCTGGTAAAGGTCTTCGACAAGGTGATCCTTTGTCTCCCTTCCTATTTAACATTGTGGCTGAAGGGCTTAACATGCTGATGCTCAGGGCTAGGTCTTTGGGTCTACTTTTAGGGGTTACTGTAACGTCCCAAATTTTTAGCCCAGATGATAATACAACAATCATGGCTCTTTCAAGGAAAACCGAATATAAATCTCCAAACTTACATTACATGATACAATGGTTCTTCATGCAACAATACATTAATTCTAATAATAAGTAAATAAACAAACAAATACCCCCCAAGGGTTTACAAGTTTCTAAGTGTAGACACCCCATTTTTGACCGACCTTAAGATTCAGACGTCACCGATTGAGCGCTTGGTGATGTTCCATAATGTGCTCGTTCAGAAGTCTCAGAGTCGCGGCCGTGAGCCCTGCCTCCGGAC
>NW_021024878.1:3308503-3367534 GCF_004153795.1 Camellia sinensis | reverse complement strand
GTTAGGCTAGTGAGCAAAATTACATTACAAGTGTAAGAAGCAAATGAGGGGTGCTCTAACCAGCCAAAAACCTCGTTATAACACGTTAAAATAAGGCCAAAAACATGCTCAAACTAGGCTACAAAAAGGTAGAAAAGCATGCTCAAATACTAGGCCATCTACACTTGCAAACAAGACACAAGGAGGGGAGGCCACCCCCTCCTATTTTGGACCTCAAAACATGATTTTACCACTAAAAATTCTCTGGAATTCAGTGATAAAAAGGTCCAAAAAAGTTATTTTAGAAAGCTTTGAAAGATGGCACAAAAGCTTAATAAGCAAAGAGAAAAGAAGGGTGGACCACCCCCAAACTCAAAAGGGGCTTAGACCACCAATTTTAGGACTGAAAAACAGAGTTTTGTTTAGTTCAAAACCTAGCCAAAAACAGTTTGCAAGGTGGCAAAACAATTGTGCAAGACAAGCATAAATTGGGGAAGTTTTATACCTTTGAAGCAAAGCACACACTAGGCACAAATCTGAGCTTAAACCATCATTTTAGAGCTCAAAGGAGGCTCCAAGAGAGAGCTTCAAGCAAACTCAACCCAAAGATGAACCACTTTCATCAAGGACCTCTAGGCAAAAAAGAGGTGTTTCTCTACTCGTATGAACAAAAGGGCAAGAGAGAGAGAATTGTACAGAGATGATTTTTTAGAGAGAGAGGCTCCCAAAATTGCTCACCTTGCAAAACAAGAGATATGGCTTCTATATATAGCAAAAACAAGAGCTTTGGTCGAAATATCTAAAAACAGAATAGCTGGAGGTTGTGCAGAACAGTTGGAGGGAAAATATAGGAAACAACCCACTTTTCTGGCCGGTCATCCACTTGTGGTGGCCCCCCAGCCACTAAAAATCTACTTTCTAGGTCCAACTTCAAACAGGCATAACTCCTTCATCTGGACGCCTTTGTAGGTCATTCTTCTATCCAAATTGAAGCCCCGGAAGTAAGCTTTCCAATGGTGGATGCCTTGCTTTAAAATTCCAACTATGCTAAGAGATATCCCTCTTTTAGTGAAGACTGCTCAGTTTCAGTCCAACCGGATTGATGTCCAACTTCCAACAACCATATCTCCCCCATCCGGACTTGGCTTTAGGAGATTCTTGAGTGCAAAATGAAGGTCTGGAAGTATTCTTTCCAATGGTGGGACGACAACCAAGAAACGTGACACGTTTCATCACTATGAGTATGAAACGTCTCACATTTCTTGTGTTTGGATTAACGTCCGATCCAAACACATGCAATACAACACACATGTTTATCTTGTCCATGTTTTACTTTGCTAATTTTGTTTACACATTTTAGCATTACCAAACCATTCTTTAGTTAGTTAAGTCCAAAGTGATTGTCCTCTAATGTGAGAGGGGTCAACCAAAAGATGCTTTAAGAGATGAGAGATATCATGCCTTTGACTAGTAGAAACCCTCAAAAGAAGGTTAAAGCCATTGAACACAAGCTCTATCTCAAGCTTAAACACAACCTTAAGACTAATCAACCCTCAAAGCAAATGGAAAAATGAAGAAATGAGGGAGGTGGCAGATTTTTCAGTGCTAAAATGGCATGACAAATGATGTTAAAACATGCTAACAACTCATGCAAAAATGAGCATGAAATGTTTTGTTCCAATTCAGGCGACCCAGTCTATACTTGTATGTTGTGCGCATCACATAGTAAAATCTAGGCTAATAACCGGAATAAGAACACACAATGTTTTCAAAACTAGATATCATGGTTAGTAGAGGCCGATCTTTGATCGGGTGAGCGGGGGTGCTCACGAAGTGACCTTCCCCAATCGTACCCAAGTTCCCGAGCCGAGGCAACTTTGGTGATGACGGACACGTGGCCTCTTGGCACCGAGTCAGGGTTTCCTAAATTTCCCAAAATAAAATATTTAGGTGGCGACTCTGTATCTGGCAAAGCAGTCCATATTTGGCACTACTTTTTCAAAAAAATCAGTTTCTCAAAACGATTTGCCGGATTTGGACTCTTTGGTTCAGATTAGGAACCGTGACATTTAAGAGTCCGAGCTGTAGTGACCCCAAATGAACAGAACGGGAACTAACCCTCCCGGGGCGTTCGGGGACGTCTACACTAAGGCTTGAGCCTGGTTACATAAAACGATTATTCAAACCCACACACATATAGCCTTTGGCTTACACACAGAGTCACAGCAAAATGAGAATCTCGTACTCTCAACACACATTTCCTCGCCTTTAGATAGGCGACATCACCACATCTTTTCCTGCACAAAATCCCGTAGGGTGAGCATAAAACCCAGTAGAGAATTCTTAATAAAGTATATACATTTTACACAAGTCTCAAGAGATGAATGCATATGCTATGCCATGCCCTTTTGAAAATAAAACATATCTTCATTTATTTGAAAACCACCATGCTCAATGATGCCATGCAATTTCAACTGTTCCATATTTATCAATTTTGTTTAAGGGGCAGTAAATACAACTCTGGTAATCCCTAGGTACGTGTCTGCAAGTAGCCTATACAAGTATTACCAATTTGTCATTTTTACCAGCATTAATCGGAAAGCTCGACACCTATCCGCGCGAGTTTTCAGTCTTTCACCTCGGACACTCAGGCCAACTTATCAATTTCATCTACACTCCATTTCAAGACTTACCACCGTATTTAGCCCAAAACTATTTCATGAAAACCCGTTCCAACATTCTTTTCTTAATGCAAGGTTTTCAAATCAACGTTCAAAGCTCAACATAATCAAATGAATTAATATGCTCATGAAATGATTAAATGCATTACAAAATTTCTTCCATTTTCAATACTTCCGCACAATAATTCCATTGTGAACAAACCTCCCATTTCTCTTTCCAAAACAATAATATCACAAGATGAATATATAAACTTTGATTTCCAATCCAGCCAAGAAATAACATAATTTCCACATTTAGAGCATTTTCAATAACTTAGTCACTTCAAGACTACAACAACATTTTGAATAACAACTTCCAAAATCAAACTCTTCATATTTCATGAAACTCGTCATTTGTATAAATATAAATCAAGCTTTTCCAACACATTTCTTCATTTTACCCTCCAACGAAAATATGGCGATTTTATTCATAAAATCTCAACATGTTGTTAAAACTCAAACTTTTAGGTTTTCTTATCCAAACCAACCATCTCCAAGATATTTGAAGAAATCTCCCCAAAAAAAACTTCCATCAATCATTATAGTTCAAAACCATAAATTTCTATTTTTAGAATGAAAAAGAAAGTAAATCCACTTTCAACATCACTCATCTTCTTGAATCAAAAATCAATTTTCAAAACTAATCAAAGAATGATTTCGAAAATTATCTAAATTTTGCAAATATATATATATATATATAACTCAAAGAAAATCCCTACCTCAAGTTTTAAAGAAGAAATGAGATGAAACCCCAAAATTTACGGTGTCGAAACTCAATCTCTACCGTACACAACGAAGGCCTCGAGAAGTTATACAACTTTGATGAAGAACGTAGGTCTAACTCTCAACGGATTTGGAGAAATCAAAGAGAGAAGATGACTTCTTGAGAGAGAAACTCTACATCTGGAAATTTTGGAGAGTTTTAGAGAGAGAGAGAGAGAGAGAACTGAAAGAGTGATATGAAATCTCCCCTTACGAACTGATATAACATGGTCCGCTCGAGCGTGGAGAGCCCCGCTTGAGCGTCAAATACATCTTCCCAGTACTTTTGCAGACAGGTCAAACTTCTGGAACCAAACATCCTTCGCTCGAGTGCATAAACGGCCGCTCGAGCGGACAAGCAATTTCGAATGCATTTTTCATTTTTGCTTCGGGGGCGCTGCCCCGGACCCGCCAAGAGGAGCTACCTCCTAGGCTTCCGTGAGCTGACCTGGCAGCTCGATCCCCGACCTAGTCAGCGAAGTGGCAAACATAAAAGAATTAACTTCTGATAGAACTCTGCAAGGCACAATTCGGGTTGGATTCGCATCTAAAGGTTTAGAGACATTACCAGTTCCAAACACACCACTACAACCAGATAACCAAAATAAGAGGAATATAAGGAAACTAAGATACGTAATACCGTTCAAAACCATACCAACCTGAGCCCAGAACACCATAAGAGAAGGGTCAAAACTGGGATCGCTACAACCTCCCTTCCTTAAAGAATTTCATCCCCGAAATTTCAAATCAAACTACCCAAACAACAGGGTTTCTAGTGATCAAAACCACACTATTTAATTTTCAAACCACAATACTAACTCTTAACCAAATTTCACCATTTCTACCATGGTTATCTCATTAACAACAATCGTCCACATTAACCTAAACATGAAGTAAAGAAATGACAATACGCAACTACTTCATGCTTAACATAACAACATGTGGTAAATAATTTATCACATTTCCCTTAAACACTAGGGAAAATTACAAGGAAAAACAACTTAAGCATTTTCAAACAAATCCGGATACTTAGAGCGGACTTCCGCCTTTTGTTCCCACGTCGCTTCTTCAACCCCATGGTGTCTCCATAACACCTTTACCAATGGTATAGTTGCCCCGTAGCATTTGCTCCCAGGTATCTAATATTTCAACCGGTCGTTCTTCGTAAAAGGCATCCTTATTTACCTCTAAGTCAACCCAATCAAGCACATGAGAAGGGTCGGGTTCATACTTCCTAAATATAGCTACATGAAATACGTTGTGAACTCTCGAAAGTTGTGGCGGTAAAACTAACCGGTATGCCACTTCCTCAATTCGCTTTAAGATTTCAAAAGGCTCAATGAATCTCGGAGATAATTTACCACTCTTACCAAATCTCATCAAACCTCGCCTTGGTGAGATTTTTAGAAACACATGGTCATCAACTTCAAAAGATAAATGTCGTCTCCTCTTATCGGCATAACTCTTTTATCGGCTTTGGGCCGTAGATAACCTCTTCTGAATGAGAATAACTTTCTCGGTTGTCTCTCTAACAATTTTCGGATCCAGTAACGGTGCATCACCCACTTTGACCTAACAAACCGGTGATCTACAAGGTCGGCCATACAAGGCCTCAAATGGTGCCATCCCAATACCAGCTTGATAACTATTGTTGTAAGCAAACTCAATTAATGACAAGTGCCTCTCCCAAGGCCCCTTGAAATCAAGGACACAAGCTCTAAGCATGTCCTCCAGATTTTGAATAGTACGCTCCAACTGTCTATCGGTTTGAGGATGATAAGTGGTGCCAAGAGTCAACTTAGTTCCCAACGCCTCTTGAACGCTTTGCCATAACCGGGAAGTAAAATGAGGATCCCTATCCGATACAATAGTCAGAAGGACTCCATGAAGTCGGACTGTCTCTCTAATGTACAACTCTGCCAAGCGTTTAACTGAGTCGCTGGTGCACATCGGAATGAAATGGATAGACTTAGTCAACCTATCAACAATCACCTAAACGGCATCATTGCCTCGCTGTGTTCTAGGAAGCCCAACTACAAAATCCATGGTAACGCGCTCCCATTTCCACTCGGCTATCGGTAAGGGTTGTAACAAACCCGCTAGCCTTTGATGTTCGGCCTTCACTTGTTGACAAGTAAGGCACTTCGATACAAATAAAGTGGCATCTCGTTTCATACCCCTCTACCAAACCTGACAACTAAGATCATGGTACATTTTGGTGCCTCTCGGATGTACCGCAAGGTGCGAGTGACGAAATTCTCAGAGTACTTCCTCTATACAAGATTCCGGTACAAACAAACGATCTAGGTAACGTACACTCAGATTTGAGTGGACGTTCAAACCTTTCTCTTCCTTCCCATTGAAAATTTTAACCCGGATAGACTCTACTTCACGGTCCTCTTGTTGTGCCTCTATGACCTTACTAATCAAGGTAGGTTGAGCAGTCAAAGTAAACAAGGTAGCACTCTCGCTGGACTCACCCAAGTGCAAATCAAACTTGCCAATTTCACCTAGCATAACCCATTCCCGAATGGCCACACTTGCCAAACTACTCATAGATTTCTGACTCAAAGCATCGGCCACTACATTGGCCTTTCTCGGATGATAGTGTAACTCAAAGTCATAATCCTCCATAAATTCCATCCACCTCCGTTGATGGAAATTCAAGTCTTTTGAGAAAACAAATACTTTAGACTCTTATGATCGAAGAAAATCTCAAACTTTTCACCATATAAGTAATGTCGCCACATTTTCAAAGCAAAAATCACCGTCGCTAATTCTAAATCATGGGTGGGGTAATTTTTCTCATGAGTTTTCAATTGTCATGATCTGTAGGCCACAACTTTTCCCTCTTGCATGAAGACACAACCAAGTCCATCCCCGGACGCATTACAATAGACAGTGTAATTCAAGCCCCTTTCCGGAATTATCAAAACTGGTGCGGTAGTCAACCTAGTCTTAAGTTCTTAGAATGACTTTTCACAAGCCTCATTCCACACAAATTTGATACCCTTTCTAGTTAATCTAGTCAAAGGTGCGGCCAGTCTAGAGAAGTCTCTTACAAATCGTCGATAATACCCCGCTAATCCCAAGAAACTCCAAATCTCAAAAATATTCTTGGGTTGTTCCCAATCTTGTACGACATTTATCTTTGAGGAGTCTACAGTTACTCCCTCTCTAGACACTACATGCCCCAAAAACTTCACCTCGGTTAACCAAAACTCGCATTTCTCAAATTTGGCAAACAATTGGTGCTCACTAAGTAAACCCAGCACTATCCGTAAGTGAGTCTCGTGTTCCTCCTCGGAGGTTGAATAAATCAATATATTGTCCACAAAGACGACCACAAAACGGTCCAAATATTCCCGAAAAATTATGTTCATCAAATCCATAAAGGAAGCAGGTGCATTGGTTAACCCAAAAGGCATTACAAGGAATTCATAGTGGCCATAACGCATATGAAAAGCCGTCTTCTGAATGTTCTCTTCCCGGACTCTCAACTGATGGTACCCCGACCTCAAATCTATTTTTGAAAAGCATCGAGATCCTCTAAGTTGGTCAAACAAATCATCTATTCTGGGTAGAGGATACTTGTTCTTAACTGTAACTCTATTCAACTTGCGGTAATCAATATACAACCGCAACGATCTATCATTCTTCTTCGCAAAGAGAGCTGGTGCTCCCCAAGTTGATGTACTAGGATGAATGAAGCCCTTATTTAAAAGCTCTTGGAGTTGAATCTTCAACTCATGTAATTCGGCGGGTGTAAATCTATACGGTGACATGGAAATCGTTGCCTTTCCAGGCACTAATTCAATGGAGAACTCGATCTCCCGGTGAGGTAGTAAACTAGTAAGATCTTCTGGAAAGACATCCGGGTATTCACAAACTACCCTTGGTAACTCAACATGAGCCCCATCACTCTCACTATCCAAAAGAGTTGCAAAAAGGCCACTAAGTTTGCTCCTACTACGAGGGTCAACAACTGGCGACAAGGTTCTATCAACTCGGTTCCCCAGAAAATAAAAACGATCACTGCTCGAAGTGTACACTGTAACTCTCTGACGGTAACAATCAATCACAGCTTGGTAAGAACACAACGAGTCCATGCCTAAAATGACATCAAAACTCGACATATCTAGCAACACAAAAGCAAATGGAAGTCGACGCCCAGCAACTTCTATTTCACAATCATGACAATCCCGATCTAAATCAATTGTACCCCTAACAGGTGACTCTACTCTGAGTGGAGACACTAATCGTGTTACTTCTAACCCCAATGCAAAAGCAAATGCAGTAGATTTAAATGAATGAGATGCACACGTGTCTATCAACACAGTAGCCAAAGAATTACACACAACAAAAGTACTTCTCACAACTGAGGATTCTGGCAACTGCTCTAGCATGGTAGCAGCATACATGCGTCCCTGTGGCTCCTGATTAACTTGCTCCTCTCTCGGAGCATAGGCCTGTTGTACTGACTGAGCCGAAGTGGCTCCCTGATTTGCTCGTGAAGCCTGAGTTGAAAGAGCCTGCTGGTGGCTCTGAGTCTGCTTCGACCTTGATGCCCCAGATATGCCTCCCAACTGAGGGCAAGTTTTCTTCATATGCCTCGGCTGACCACACTGATAACAATTAAATCCTTGGCCTCTATTCTGAGACTGAGACTGACTTTGAGATCGGTTAGGTGGTGGTAACATCAATTGTCCTCCATCCTTCTGTGGGCATGAAAAGGACGGTTCGAAGTTTGCTACTCGCAAGTAGGCTAAAATGCGAATTTCGATGAATTGTTCCAATTCAAGCAATCCAACCTTCACCCACAGGCATTCAGGCAGTTGTATCAAATAAGCCGTTAGCCTCATGGCAAGCACGCTAGCATGGCAACATTAACACACATGCAGTATGCTAAAACATAAACACTCACAGTGTACTCTGAGCCAAAACAGAAAACTAATTAGAAATCATGCATGATCCTAGTTCATGTTAAGATGGCTAAGGCAACACATGCAAAAATGCAACTCAGATAGGCTCGACTATCCTAAGATGTCATATGAAATGCAACTTGATACATGTATTCAAATTGGAATTGAAATACAATGCAGTTAGTACGATGCACCGAGCCTGGTGCATGCAATATAGATGAATGGATGCACGCATGCAAGCATAAGGTATGCTAAACAAAATATGCCCTAAAACTAACCATCATAAGCGGTTAAGTAAAAAGGGAGAAAGAAATGGGGTTGGAAGACATGCATCACACACACGCACGCTTATTACAACAATACGCCCTCTCGACGGAGGGACCGAATACGAAGCTAACTAGCTAATCTAAGCTAATTAAACTAATTATTACACAACAAATTAATTAACTAATCCTAGTTAACTAATTATTACAAAATAAATTTAAATAGCTAAATGTATTAACTATTAAAGGTACAAACCAAAGCAAAAGCTAGCTATCTAAGCATGGCAGCTAAGGAAAGCAGTAAAATAGGAGGTTCTCGGAGGGAGAAGACTGGATGCATGCTCGGTCACGTCGTTCAGAAATCCAATGCGATGCCCCGATTTGCCTCTGTTTTCAATTGTCCTCAGAAACTTGCACCAAGCTCCAGAAAACTTAAACTCCACCTTGGGAATCCTATGGGAGAGTGGCCGACCACTTTTGGATGCCACCAGCCACTGCCGACCACTTTCTTTGTTGAAAGCCAGAAAAAGTGGTCGGCCAGCTAGTTTTTCTGGCAGGCCGACCAGTTGTTGCTGCTGAATTCCAGTTTGCTGCAACAGAGTGCAAGAAAAGGCACGGCAATGTATTTGCAAGATATGTGTGCACAACCACCCTCCCTATCATGTCATGAACTCAAGGGAGTGTGGTTTTCGACCCTTGGGCCACCAATCGCGCATTTCAATGCATGATGGCCGAGAGGCGAAGTTGTATAATTCAATGTGAAATGAATGCACAAGTAAAGACATAAAGGCTAAAACTCTATCATGTATGATCAAGAGCGTCGGCGACCGGGAATTAAGGCACGTTTCATCACTTTAAGTATAAAACGTCCTTCGTTTCCCGTGTTTGGACTAACACCTATTCCAAACAACAATGCAACAAGTAACATGGCATGCACAATGCTATGTAACATGGAATGCAACATGAATAACCTAACAAGGCTAATGGCATGCAATGGTCCTTAAAGCATAAGACTAGCAAAGAGGACTACACATGAGGCGTGCAATACATGGCACAAATGCATGGACCAATCATGGACAGAGGTCAAATAGGTCAAAACAAGGACCTAAACATGCTATGATAAGGGCTCAAAGACCTAGGCATGCAAGCATGCAAGCATACAAGCTAGGCCATAAGTAAGGCAACAATGCACAACACTCAATGGCATTCAAGGCATGAAACAAGTGGGAGCATGGCAATGCTATAAGTTCAGAAATGAAGTATTAAATGATGCCAAATCATCTAAATAACTCAAAGATAGCATGCATGAGTCACCAAAACACAAAGCTAGCAAGGCCAATTGCACTACAGCTATACAAAGCATGAAGGATATGGCAAAGGCAAACCAAAACAAATCCTCGAACATGTCAAAATGACACTAAAACATGAATGGAAGGAAGCCTAAACAAGTTAGCATGAAGGGCATAAGGCACAATGCATACAAAGCAAATAAGGTGGATTACACTACACCTATTAAGACCAAGCATGGAATGACTTAACCAATAAAAATCAGAGTTATATCATGGCATAATAACCCAAAAAACACACTGAAATGATAGCTCGCAAGCTATGGCATAAAGGCATACACAATGACTCATGTTAAGACATAAAGGGGGAAACCCTCCAATGCATTGAATAAGTGAAAGATGTGAGTACATGAGCATGAAACATGAACTGAAATCACATAATAAATGATGCCAAATCATCCAAATAGTCCAAGCAAACCAAGCTAATAGACTTGATGCACAAAGCTAACAAGCTAGATTGAACCATGGCTATACAAAGCAAGTCATGCATGGCCAAAAAAACCAAAATCAAAGCTAGAGCATGCTAAAACATGGACAAAAGCTTCTTGCAGTTAAGCCTAAAGCATGCTAGAATGACATGTTAAAGCATGATGCATGTTAGGCTAATTCATGGAAATGCACTACAAGTGCAAGAGGCATGCAAAGACCAACCAAACCAAACCAAAACAGAGTCATGACATGGAAAAATATCACCGAATACATGCTGAAATAGACTCAAAACAAACTAGAATGACATGCTACTTCATGAAGCATACAAGACTAGTTTAAGAGAATTACACTACAAGTGTATTATGCATGCAAGGGATGATCAAGACAACCAAAAACAGATCTAAGGCATGCTGAAATAACCCCAAATACATGCTAAGAACAAGCCAACACAAGCTTAAAACACATGCTCAAACATGAGGCATATATGGCAAGTATTCAAAATACAAGGAGAGGGGATGACCCTCTCCTATTTCGGACACCAAAACCACCTTTCCACCACTGAAAATCCTCTGAATTTCAGTGGTAGAAAGGTCATGCAAAGGCTACAACAAGAGCCTAAAGGGATGGCTCAAAACAAGGCCTAACAAGGCCTAGGAGGGGGTAGACAACCCCAAACGAAAAAGTGACCTTAAACAAACTGCAACTCCAGCACACTTTTTGAACCAAAACCAGTCCAAGAACTTCAAAAACAACCTCAACGGACCTCAGCTCTAAGAATAAAGTGTTTGAGTGTGTGTTTGTGTGTAAAAGTGAGACAAAACTACACTTTAGGGCACAAAACAAGAACAAACAAGGAGATATAGATACAAAGCTATATCTATCTCTCAAACCTCCAATTTCTGAACCTGAAGGAGGGAGGAGGAGCCTCCCTCTTATAGAAACAAAAAGGCAAAGCTTCTTGGAGAAGCTAGGCCTCAAACAAATCCCTCTATACACGTGTATGAAGGATGGCCCTAGTGCCCTCCAACTGTGCCAACTGGAGGAAAATATCTCCAAAAAGGTGTCAAAAAGCAGCCGACCACTTACTTGAAGTGGTCGGCCTGCTACTTAAAGTGGTTGGCCGACCACTTCAAGTGGTCTCCCAGAACAAAAACTGGCCGGCCATGGGTGGGAGAGGTCTACACACTGAAAACAAAGTGGTGGTATGGTGGTCGACCAGAAAAGATGGTCCAAAGACCAAGAAAGCCAGTTATCTGACTAGAAAACTGGCTGGCAGAAGGAAAAGTGGTCTCCAAGGAGAAAAATTGGTCTCCCACCCTTGTACCACCTTCCAAACAAGGAAAACAATTTTTGTACCAAAAACAAACCAAAGCGGATGCAAGACGAGAGATTGGGAGGCAAAGCACACAGCCGAAAGCCTCGAAAACTAGCTGACGAGCACCAAAAGTGGTCTCTCGGACCACAGTGTCCTTCTAGGCAGAGGTAACATGGCGTGGTTCAAAAACCACGCCAAACGGAGAACGTTAAGCGGTCCCAATATAAGGCGCGACGCCGAAGGCTCCGAAAATCGAAAACTAGTCTCCAAAAGGGAAAAGTGGTCTACGACCACAAAAAGGTGGTCCACAGACCTCCTTCTCCTTCCAGGGAATGTAAAACAAGGTTTGGTTCAAAACCAAATCGAAAGGGAAGCAAGACAAGGCGCGCGACTGAAGGCTCCAGAAACCGGAAACTGGCCTACCAGGGGAAAAAGTGGTCTATGACTACAAAAAGTGGTCTACGAACCTCTCTCTCCCCTCCAGGCAAGGTCAACAAAGCTTGGTCCATAAGCCGAGCCGAAACACAAAGAGTTCAGAGGCCCGGAGGCAAAACACTCAGCCAAAAACTTCGAAAACTCGAAACGAGAACAACATGCACAATTACCGAGCGCTCAATCGATGACGTCTGAGTCGTATGGTCAGTCAAAAATGGGGTGTCTACAGTTGCCCCTTTCTGACAGAACTCGGAAGTCAAGAAATGACGGGAGTGAATGTCAAAGCCCAGAGACGACCCATTTTTTACGAGGATGAAGACTTAGACAAACAAGCAAGACAACAAAGAGATACGCCCGTAGGCAAGGGCAAGACGCAAAGGACATGCACAATGCCGAACATAACTTATGATCATGCAAAGAGAGCTGTAATGAAGCATTTATGTAAAATAAATACAACAGTTTAATAATAATCTCACACATTCCAACAGAAAGGATGTAAGAAAATTATACAATTCTCACTGCGTCTCACGCGGAGAAGGCTAAAAGCGACTACCGAGAACACCCAAAGTCTCAAACGGAACGCCTCTTAGTGTATCACATGCAGGAGAGGAGCAAGCAATATCTCTTGGCGTATCACACGCGAGAGAGGAAAGGTACACCTCTCAGCGTATCACACACGAGAGAGGAAATGGTACACCTCTCAGTGTATCACACGTAAGAGAGGGAAGGTAAACAAACGCATGCCAAACGCGAAAGGAGAAAGGTATCCAAACGCGCGCCAAACGCAAGAGGAGAAAGGTAACCAAACACGTACCAAACGCAAGAGGAGAAAGGTAACCAAACGCGTGCCAAGCACGAGAGGAGAAAGTAACCAAGCACGTGCCAAACGCGAGAGGAAAGGTGACCAAACGCGTGCTAAACGCGAGAGGAAAGGTGACCAGATGCGTGCCAAACGCGAGAGGAGAAAGGGTAACCAAATGCATGCCAAATGTGAGAGGAGAAAGGGAAACCAAACGCGTGCCAAACACGAGAGGAAAGGTGACCAAACGCGTGCCAAACGCGAGAGGAAAGGTGACCAGACGCATGCCAAACGCGAGGGGAGAAAGGGTAACCAAACGCATGCCAAATGCGAGAGGAGAAAGGTATCCAAACGCGCGCCAAACACGAGAGGAAAGGGAAACCAAATGCGTGCCAAACGCGAAAGGAAAGGTAACCAAACGCGTGCCAAACGCGAGAGGAAAGGTGACCAAACGCGTGCCAAACGCGAGAGGAAAGGTGACCAGACGAATTGAACCAAAACATCTCTGAATGAACAGTACATGCAATACCGTGCATGAACGGGAAAGAAACTAGATAGGTACAATGCAATACAATGCATGATGTTTAAGGAATGCAATAAACAAACATAGCGGCGCTCTAGAAAGCACCTCACGGGGTGAGTGGCGATAAACCGCTCTACTCTGACGGGCATCCTCCCCTCATGTTCCTCGAACACTTACCTTTAACTCACAGTACAAAGGTGCTGAAATGCTGACAAGGAGCAACGTCTGCTAGGGAAACCACAGATGCCGCTTTTCTTTCCCTCATTGCAAAGCCAAGGTAACTCTGGTGGGGAACGGTACTCAAGGAGAGCACTTCTGATTGCCATCCTGGCTTTGAAACAGTCAACACAGTATTCTGTTCACTCTGAACACACAGCTCATATAGCACACTACTCATTCTGAACACACAGCTCATAACACAGTACTCGGTTCATTTTGAACACCCGGCTCATATAGGACACTGCTCATTCTGAACACACGGCTCATAACAGAGTACTTCCGCTCACAGCATCCGATTCATTTGGCACACAGCTCTCAACATAACACTTTGCTCACTTGGCACACAGCTCTTTAACACAAAACTTTGTTCACTTTGCACACAACTCTTAACACAAAACTTTGCTCACTTTGCACACAGCTCTTTTAGGCACACAGCTTATTCTGAACATACGAAATGCAACGACGGAACTCGTAGAAGTCGAAACTGACTCAGATGCTCCGAATTTTCCCTATTTTCTTTTGCTTCGCAGTCTGGAACCCAGAACCCATATAGCTTCAGATAGGTCCTGGTTTTACTGTTCTCACATGACCTGGGTTGAACCTCGCAATTTTATGAAAGAACGAATCCTGTTTTGTGCAAATGTGGAGAATGGCATAGCACTCTGAGCACAAAACAAATCTTTTTGAAATTGAGAAATGAGTTCTCGACCGGGTATTGAGCCTACAACTGAACACAGCGCACCATGACTCAACAACGGAAAACAAAGGTAAACAACCTAAAGACATCTATTGACACTAAAAAATGACTTAAGACAAGAATCGAGACGATCAAAACAACACACATGACACTCAGACGTGGATAGGGAGACTGTTTCTCCGAGTATTGTTTCCCACCCTTTCTTATTTGTGATTCTCACATCATTCGGCCCTCAGGCTCTGTTTTTCTTAAAAAGCCCTTTTCTCACTTTTTCTCTCAACGCGCATCTCTCTTTTCTTCAATCTCTCATTTTTTATCCCTCCCTTGGGTGGTTGATGGATAAACAGGAAGTTGTGGGCTCTTACCCCTAGCATTCCTCTAGATTCTCATTCTTCTGCGCACAGCTAGTGAATTTCTCCCACAGAGGGGTTGCGCTACAACTGGTTGTGTAACAAATCTGCAGCTGACATCGGTTGACGATGCTCTGCTGGGGAGTTTGGACGTGACCAGCCCTTTTCGAACAAGGGAGTGGAATTTCTTGCTCCTTTTCAGTTCATGCTTCGCACTCGACTTGATACCTCATTGCTTGGAGAGTGAGAGAGCCTTTAGCCCTTTTGCTGTTAACTTTAGTTGTGCCCTTTTCTGGCAGGTAGAGTGCCCTTCTTGGCAAGTATGGTGTCTTTTCTAGCAAATGCATTGACAACGGGGAAAAGACAGGAAGCCTGACTCAACTGTGCCCCTAGTTCATCAGTTTGACCATTTTTTGTTTTTGCTTTCTACTAAAACAATTTTGACCAACATAAGAGTTAGATTAACATACTTGTTCAACTTTTTCATTTGAAATCATGCAAGTCAAGCTATGAGCACTGAAAATTTTCTTTTTTTTTTTGGGTCCAAGATGTCACGACCCGAACTCGCCCTCGTGGGTTAAGGACATAATCGGCCAATAATCATGAGATTACCTATGGCCTCAAATCAAAACAAATGTATTTTAACAGAGTTAACGGGGGCCAAACGAAAGCAATTTAAAAACTTTGTTCATAGAGCTGTGCTTATATGCACACCACGACATTCCATACATATATACATTAATAACTCACAACAGAAATACAGTAGCATAAGTTCTGTACAAACAGGATCATCCAAAAACTAAGTCAATCCATGAAAACTATATACAGACATATGCAAAGTCCTCGCCAACATGACAAAAATAGCATAGCATAGCAGAAAGGCGAAGATGAGTCTCGTGCGTGAGACACTAGGGCTGACTCTCCAAAACTCGGCTGTTCCATACAGACTTCACTGGGGTTGGGTCTGGACCTCTCTTGGCTCACCTACAAACACATGAATGAGCGTGAGCGATAGCCCAATGAATAATATCAAATAAGTAGATACAAACGATTGTAGAACAACATACTCCGAACGGCCTTGGGCGTAATTCTCATTTTCATTTAACATTTATATACACAATTGAGTCGAGTGACCGTGGTTTCAAACATACTGGCCTTTGGCCCATTTATCTTTCATTTCTGTCAAAACAGCCTCTGGCCCACTCATTCATGTCAAAACGGCCTTTGGCCCATTCACACTTTCGTGTTAAACTGGCCTTTGGCCCATTCACACTTTCGTGTCAAACTGGCCTTTGGCCCATTCATCCTATCATGTCAAACTGGCCTCTGGCCCATTCACACTTTCGTGTCAAATTGGCCTCTGCCCCATTCACATTTTCGTATCAAACTGGCCTTCGGCCCAAATATACTTTCGTATCAAATTGGCCTCTGGCCCATTCACATTTTCGAATCAAACTGGCCTTCGGCCCAAATATACTTTCGTATCAAACTGGCCTTCGGCCCAAATATAGCATAACAGATATTTGTCCCCAATTTAGTATAGCAACTTACAAGACTTATATGGAAGTAAGCAATTGGACAAATAACATACTTCAGATGTCTTTATTAAGATATTACTCACAATGATCGGCTTGTGGATTTGCCTTGGAGCTTGACCCTACACGTCACATAACACGTATGGGTTACAAATAGTTCAATCCGTTCTTTAATTCACATATTCCTCTTTAGGCTTCATTCTTATCTCTCTAATTCAATTACAATGCTCAAAGCATGCCTAAGAGTGCTTAGAAGTGAAAGGGAACGGAAAACTGAACACAGAATGCCTTTTCAAAATTTCAGAAAACAGGGTCCTCGCTTGAGCGTGGACTTCCCTGCTCGAGCAGACCTAATTAGCCTACAAAAGTACTGCTTGCATCAAATTCACGCTCGAGCGTGAATTCGGGAGCTCGAGCGGAATGCTTGTCTACATAGCTCCCCGCTCGAGCGGACCCATGCTTGCAAAAAATACTGGGAGCATGAATTCCCCGCTCGAGCATCGGTTCCCCCGCTCGAGCGGGCGTAAAAAATTCTGGGATTTCCAGAATGTGTTCTTGAGTCGTAATTCGACCTTTAAAGGTCCAAAACCCACAATCTTGGTTCCCAAACATGCAAATACATTACATACCATGAGTACACAAGTAATAGGAGGCCAATTGCTCAGAATCATGGTCACATTTCTTCAAAATAATCAACATTTTTGTATACTCATGGCTCAAGCTTTCAAATCTCATATAAGTTCATTAATCAAACATGCATGCAATCTTTTAACTCTAATTCCATTTCAAAAGATGCAAATAGGGTCTATTCTCATAAAGCTCAACAAAACCAAGCTTGCATGTATGATCAAACTTCCAATCTTGCTTAATTGGCATGCCATATGCTAGATTATGCAAACTTATGGCAATTTGATAGCAATTCTATGCATGCATGACTATATCTCATCAATATCAACACAACTCATGATTTAGCTCACCAAATAAATCTTGAATTCAAAAAATCACAAGCTCAAACTTATGAATTAGGGGTTGATTACTCACCTAGGAGCTCAATCTTCCCAATCTATGCTTAAATCTTGAGTTGGTCTTCTAATCTCTCAAGTTCAAGATCAACTTCAACTCTCCCCTACACTCTCTCCCTCTCTAGTCGAATCTCCCCCTCCTCTCTTTGAGTTAGATCAGCCAAAATAAACTAAATGAGGGAATTTGAGGGTGTAGTGGCTCAATACAACAAATCCCACCAAGTCCAATATAGTAATAATAAATAATAGGGCACTTAATTCATTAATTTAATCTAATTAATTTGATCCAAATCAATTTTCAATTAAATTTCACCGTATGCTCTAAAAAGTATGCCAATCACAATGGCGCAATCAATTTCGGGTTCCGTGGCTGATAAGGCCTTCAATTTAATTTTCAAAGCAGATAATCAAACGGATATTCCTACGGTGAACAGATAGAAATTCAAAACCACATATTTTTGCATAATAGCACACAAAATAATATCAAACACACAATCATACTCATATTAAGGACCAATTAACATAATACAGAACAGGGGTATTACAGTCTTCCCCCCTTTAGGAAGTTTGGTCCTCCAATCTTATTTTACCTTTAGTCGAACACAATTCAGAACACTTTTCATTCAACGGTTTCAATCCTTTCTAATAGTCGTTTACTTAGTTTCAAAATCAAGCAACACTCTGTTCCACACAGTTATAGACTTACCTTTTCCGCCATACAAGGCTTGCATGGTGTCATGCTAAAACTAGAGGGTGAGCTGTTGTTGCAAACAAAGCTTGCCAATGATGGATAGATCTTTCCAACTTTCCTGAAAAATCTAATGCATATCTTTGGAGCATTCCTCCCAAAAATCTAAAAGTTCTTTCTGATTACACATCAATTTGGGATGGAAAACCGCGCCAAATCATAATTTAGTTCCCATTGCCTCTTGAAGGCTTGTCAGAATTCAAACACATTTTAGAATTTCTGTCTAAAAGAATAGATATTGGGACCCCATACAAACGAGCAATCTTATCGATGTAAACAGTGGCTAGTCTATAAGTACCATACCAAAAATTTTACAGGGAGAAAAGAGCGAACTTAGTAATTCTACATACAATAACCAAACGGGACTTATACCTTGGGTGCTCAAGGTAGCCTCCCAATGAACTTCGTAGTCGCATGTCTTTATTTCCATTCCGAAATAGAGAGAGATTGAAGTAGTTTCGCCAATACCTGATATTCAACTTTGACTTGTTGGCACTAAAAACATTCAGACACAATTCAACAATTTCCCTCTTCACAATAGGTTGCCAACATATTTATTTCAAACGCCAGCTAACTTTATCACAGAAGTTCAATTCATTCTTCAATAATTCCACGATTCACAATCCGATTCGGTATCTAGCCCAGTGACTCATCACAGTCATCCAAGGTCAATCAAAGTTTTCAGGAACATAAGGTGGATCTAGACACTGATTCCCGAGTCAACAAAGATAACAACGAAGCAATCAATCACGTGACATACGTAACTCATATATCTCCATAGTACCAATTGTAAAGCACAATAACACCGATGCAGTCGACTTCTAACATAATACACGTGTTCTCAATTCATTCAACAGTTTACAGTTTGCAATTCAGTTCAATATTCAATTCCCTGTTCTATAGAGTCTTTCCACATTATCTGCTAGTCGTCAAAAGCATAAGGCAATTCATATATTAATCCCCATGGCGCCAAAGATATTATCAGAAACAGTCAGTCACATGTTGAACACAATTTACGTATCCTCAGAGCGCCAATTGCAGAATATAATGACACTGAGCAGTTATCTACACAAGGCGTACTGAATTCACACACTTTCGGATAATCAGGATTTTTTAAAGCTTCTTGGATGTTAATAACATCTACATAATACCAAGGATGACATTCCAGACAAAACAAAGGAATAATCGTCTCGGAAGCAAAGCACACCCGTTCACGATCGTCGGTGGCCGACTCGAGATCGATTAAACAAACCCACCCGTACAAAACCGTCGGTGGCAAAAGAGATATCTCAACAAAGGTGCTACACAAGCTTAACGTCCCCTAGCAGGAAAGGACGTCTCAAAAATGTCATCAAAACAAAAACAATACTACTCACCATAACCCGATTTCCCAAAATCCGATAACACTGAAGCAACTATTCTCCCGCACAAATCATATTCTAATCAGTCAAAGACAATTGTTTAGTACTGTCTATAGTCAAATCAATCTGTCATCATCGGCTCCCATAGCGTCAAATAAACAAGAATAAGGTAATACAGAAGCATCGTTCCTTAAGACACCCAATCACAGGGTTTGTACAATTCTGTTCATTTATAACACATATGTCCCAAATAGTTGGAGGTTGGTTCTCAATGGTGTTCATGGTTAGATCAATCTGTTGATAGCCCACAAAAAGGTCTTTCAAATGAGTCAAGTATTCCAAACAGATCCAAGTTTTGGGTCTATCAGTTTTTTTGCCAAGAATAATCTGGCTATTTATTTACAAACAATTCTTAATCCTCTTTAACAAAATCAAATTAGATAGAGGGTCTTATTAAATCAATCCAAGCAAGGGTCTCATCAGATTAAATCAAACAGAGGTCTCATCAAATCATATCCAATGAGGGTTCTATCAAGGCAAATCAGACAAAGGTTCTATCAGATCGAATCAGATAAAAGTTTTCTTAAATAGGGTACATTTGGTTCTGTAAGGCATACTTTATTTACTTAGGTACATGGTTGGTGGTTTCACAACTGTCCTAAGTTCATCAGTTTTCAAAGTCATATCAAAGTCATTTATCACAACTGTTCATATCAAAGTATTTCAAGTCATATAATACGGCATTGTTCACATAAGTTTAGGTGTAGTTGCACATGCGTGCAGTTGTTCATATCAGGAGGTACGTATCATAATCAGCATAGCAGTTCCCAAATAAGTCTTACATGCAAGTACATGGTGCACAGTAACACATTAAACAAAGTTCCTCGGTTGTACATAAGATAGGGTCTGTTATGTAAAAGTTCTAAATCAGTCACAAAAGCATAGGTTTACGAGTCGAGCTCAGTATAATCACATAGTCTAGTCAACTTTCTACCAATCGAAATGCATGATCTCACAACTTGTAGAGTTTATTATTTGGCATGCTTAACTCAATTATACAATCACAAAGTCACAATTCCAATGGTTTAGCCATTGAAAACAGTAATATAACAAATCACCCTGAGCATAGGTTTAGATATACATGTGCATGTGCAGAGTCAATCAATATCCCAAAACGTATTTCACAACCTTCCCCAATGGAGCATATACATTCAATGAATAAGGTCTCGATCTTGTGGGTCTAACCAATCTAGATACACATGCAACAGATGTGAAAGAATATGCTGGTCCGATCAAATAATATCCCAAGCAAAGATGTACTCATGTACTAATTCAGAACCAATCAACACATAGGCATTCGTTTATAAATAGTATAAATACCTGGGATAACGGTTGCAGTATTCTGAGTGCTTTCTGGGACGAATGCAATCGCTCTATCTCGATTAGCAATTCCTACCATTGGTACGAATTCAACTGAGGTAGAAGATTCATTCACATTTGTTCAGTTCGGGGACAGTTCCTTACCATATGGTCCATTTTACCACATCTATAACGAGCCCCAGAAATTCAATAACAAACTCCTCGGTGTTTCTTACACTGGCGGTGGCAAAGGTTCTTGCCGTAGCGGCAACTGATGTTGTTGTCTTAAGATATCTGCCATCTCTTGTACTATTCCATCCAGTCTATCAAGTCAGGCTGTGGAAGAGCCTTCCAAACCGTATGCCCTTAATTTATCCATACTCTACACAAACTCTTATTAAACCTTGCCAAATACTGCAATGCCCAATACGAAAATAAACACAGATACACATGGGTATATTCGCACATAAGCACATTGTTATACTCTCATTTGTGTATCGTCTAGACACAATTAATCACATACGTAACAGATGATTGCATACTTATCAATTATCGTATACTGAACATTTATTAAGTAATTATATACTCAAATCATATTCATATTTCACATAGACACCCGTTTGCAGAATCGAATGCACATAAGCAACTTTTCATGATTCATATGTTTATATTTCATATTCAAATCATGTGTGGCACTTCCTTTAGCGTAACATATTATGTTGGTCAAGCATATCAAGTTCCATAATGGAACCTTCGGTACCCGGTAACATATCTTATACATAGGCCACGGTATTGTTTCCCCCGGGCGAGGGCCTGTGCCACGGTCTTATTTCCCTCGGGCTAGGGCCTCATGACCATGAGCCACAGTATTATGTCCCCTGGGCGAGGGCCTCTGCTAAGGATACCACAATTATGTTTAAGGAAAATTTGGACACTCATTCATTCATACAAAACATAGCATTTCAGGGAACTTGTCATTTCATCTCATCAGAAAGTATCTAAGGTTAAACATAACCTTACAGAGTTGTTGCTCACCATCTGATTAAACTCGCATTACACTTTGTACAAAAGATTCACAGGTATGCATATACCAGAAAACATACATATTCAAATAATTTGCAATACAAGCATATCACAATCTTATAACATAAAACCGTTCACATTAACCATTTAAGCGTATTATTGATGCCTTCAGATTCATATTTATCACATGAATGCATCCTAGCTCTTTTCTAGACGCTTATTGCTCTTTTGGACAAGTGTGTGAGATATTAACTCGTGCTCTGATACCACTCTGTCACGACCCGAACCTGCTCCCGTGGGTTAAGGACATAACCGGCCAGTAATCATGAGATTACCTATGGCCTCAAACCAAAACAAATGTATTTTAACAGAGTTAACGGGGGCCAAACAGAAGCAATTTAAAAACTTTGTCCATAGAGTTGTACTTATATGCACACCACGACATTCCATACATATATACATTAATAACTCACAACAGAAATACAGTAGCATAAGTTCTGTACAAACAGGATCATCCAAAAACTAAGTCAACCCATGAAAACTATATACAGACATATGCAAAGTCCTTGCCAACATGACAAAAATAGCATAGCATAGCAGAAAGGCGAAGACGAGTCTCGTGCGTGAGACACTAGGGCTGACTCTCCAAAACTTGGTTGTTCCATACAGACTTCACTGGGGCTGGGTCTGGACCTCTCTTGGCTCACCTACAAACACATGAATGAGCATGAGTGATAGCCCAGTGAATAATATCAAATAAGTAGATACAAACGATATGTAGAACAACAACCTTCGAACGGCCTTGGCCGTAATTCGCATTTTCATTTAACATTTATATACACAATTGAGTCGAGTGACCGTGGTTTCAAACATACTGGCCTTTGGCCCATTTATCTTTCATTCCTGTCAAAACGGCCTTTGGCCCACTCATTCATGTCAAAACGGCCTTTGGGCCATTCACACTTTCGTGTCAAACTGGCCTTTGGCCCATTCACACTTTCGTGTCAAACTAGCCTTTGGCCCATTCATCCTATCATGTCAAACTGGCCTCTGGCCCATTCACACTTTCATGTCAAACTGGCCTCTGGCCCATTCACATTTTCGAATCAAACTGGCCTTCGGCCCAAATATACTTTCGTATCAAACTGGCCTTCGGCCCAAATATAGCTTCGTATCAAACTGGCCTTCGGCCCAAATATACTTTCGTATCAAACTGGCCTTCGGCCCAAATATACTTTCGTATCAAACTGGCCTTCGGCCCAAATATACTTTCGTATCAAACTGGCCTTCGGCCCAAATATACTTTCGTATCAAACTGGCCTTCGGCCCAAATATACTTTCGTATCAAATTGGCCTCTGGCCCATTCACATTTTCGAATCAAACTGGCCTTCGGCCCAAATATACTTTCGTATCAAATTGGCCTCTGGCCCATTCACATTTTCGAATCAAACTGGCCTTCGGCCCAAATATACTTTCGTATCAAATTGGCCTCTGTTGCATCAAATTCACGCTCGAGCGTGAATTCGGGAGCTCGAGCGGAATGCTTGTCTACATAGCTCCCCGCTCGAGCGGACCCATGCTTGCAAAAAATACTGGGAGCATGAATTCCCCGCTCGAGCATCGGTTCCCCCGCTCGAGCGGGCGTAAAAAATTCTGGGATTTCCAGAATGTGTTCTTGAGTCGTAATTCGACCTTTAAAGGTCCAAAACCCACAATCTTGGTTCCCAAACATGCAAATACATTACATACCATGAGTACACAAGTAATAGGAGGCCAATTGCTCAGAATCATGGTCACATTTCTTCAAAATAATCAACATTTTTGTATACTCATGGCTCAAGCTTTCAAATCTCATATAAGTTCATTAATCAAACATGCATGCAATCTTTTAACTCCAATTCCATTTCAAAAGATGCAAATAGGGTCTATTCTCATAAAGCTCAACAAAACCAAGCTTGCATGTATGATCAAACTTCCAATCTTGCTTAATTGGCATGCCACATGCTAGATTATGCAAACTTATGGCAATTTGATAGCAATTCTATGCATGCATGACTATATCTCATCAATATCAACACAACTCATGATTTAGCTCACCAAATAAATCTTGAATTCAAAAAATCACAAGCTCAAACTTATGAATTAGGGGTTGATTACTCACCTAGGAGCTCAATCTTCCCAATCTATGCTTAAATCTTGAGTTGGTCTTCTACTCTCTCAAGTTCAAGATCAACTTCAACCCTCCCCTACACTCTCTCCCTCTCTAGTCGAATCTCTCCCTCCTCTCTTTGAGTTAGATCAGCCAAAATAAACTAAATGAGGGAATTTGAGGATGTAGTGGCTCAATACAACAAATCCCACCAAGTCCAATATAGTAATAATAAATAATAGGGCACTTAATTCATTAATTTAATCTAATTAATTTGATCCAAATCATTTTTCAATTAAATTTCACCGTAGGCTCTAAAAATTATTTCAATCACAATGGTGCAATCAATTTTGGGTTCCGTGGCCGATAAGGCCTTCAATTTAATTTTCAAAGCAGATAATCAAACAGATATTCCTACGGTGAATAGATAGAAATTCAAAACCACATATTTCACATAATAGCACACAAAATCATATCAAACACACAACCATACTCATATTAAGGACCAATTAACATAATACAGAACAGGGGTATTACACAAGAAATGGTCCAGTTTTGGAAAAATGGAATAATTTTCAAAAAAATTAGTCAACCTCAGTAAAAATTCTCAAAAACTATTTTTGCAAATGGCCACTGCTCGATCAACACGGAACTTACTCTTGAGATGCATAACCGCAGATCCATAACAATGAAAAATTGCCCCTTGTCTGAACGACACTGTATGGCAATGGAAACTTGCCCCTTGTTTGACCGCAGCACATTGTATGGAAATGGAAAGTTGCCCCTTGTCTGAATGGCACTGTAGCGCATTGTATGGCAACGAAAAATTGCCCCTTGTTTGAATAGCACCGCAGCACACTGCAACCAGTCCTCATAGTGACGATCAGAACCGAACTCTCGGATACAGAGAAGACAAAGATTATCAAAACCATTACATAGACACAATCAAATGGAAGTGTTTATGGCTAGACTTCAGAATGAAGTTGCCTACGTATCCCAAACATGGGAATCAAGCTTTACGTAGTTCCGGTTCAAGGTACACTCGGGTATTTAACCTCTGCTTTTGCGTTTTAACTTTTGCCTAGGCGGCCCTTATGGGTTTTCAACCTTGCAAGCTTTGTTTTTCTTTTCTTTCCGTTTCTTTTCATTTCTTTTCTTCTTTTTTTTCATCTTTTCTTTTCATTTTTTTTTTCATTTTTTTTTTGCATTTTTTCTCTTGCTCTAACTTTTGCCTGGGTCGCCCTTCCGGGTTTTTGGCCCAGCGAGCCTCTCAAGGGTAAAAGTGTAGCTTTGTCCATGTCAAATGGTTTTGAGATCTCGAAGCCATCTGAATCTAGGAGAGTGGCTGTTGTTCGCTGATGATGTAGGAATCCCTCCAATGGGGGCTGAATTGCCCCTAGTGTTGTGGATAGGATCTCGATTGTGTTTCAGCAATACTTTCTTCTTTTCCTCCCTTCTGGGATTTGGCATTCTTGCCGATCTTCGTTAGCTTGAGAAACATCCCAATTTTCTTGACTCTTCGAGTACATCTGACATTTTTGCCCCTAGTTCGAGGGGTGCTTCTGATCTAGCTTCGCAAGCTTTCTTTGATGACCTCTGATCTTCTTGATCTGACTTTCTTGCCTCTAGTTTAGGGGTTGCTTCGAATCTGGCCACACAGGCCTCACATTGTGGTTAACCGTTGAACATTTTGAATCTAAGTTCAAGGTTTAAAAGTAAGAGGTCGAGTCTTGAGGCTGAGAGCGATCTTGGGTTGCACAATCTCAAGAGCGATTCCACACAGGTCTTCGCAGGACCACACAAAACATTTTTTGAAAACTTTTAAGAAAGCGAATAATCGCTCACTAAAGACAGTGTAGAACCAGTCTGGATCAAGCCAAGATCTTTCTCAGTACTCACATTAACAAGCATGATCTCAATCATTAAGGGCTTAGCATGCCTCTTTTTCTCTCAATTGATCAAATTTTTTAAAATCCCGAAGAATTCCTTCCTCTTTGTTTTCAACACATTGTTCCAAAAGTTTTGAAAAACTTAGGTCAATGCAATGATTTTAAGGCATAGAAAAGCAGGTGAAAAGCACTGCCGTTTCATTCAAATTTGCTGGCATAACTGGCTCAAGGCAGAAACAAACACAAAAGCTTGAAAATCATTGTTGTTCCATTCAGATCTTCTGGCGTAACTGGCTCCATGGCTGAAACAGACTCAAAAGAAAGGGTGTAAAAGACAAACACAAAACAAGATAGTGATATCCGAGGTAACACCCCTGAAATCACCCGACTCCAATAAAACAGGACTGACTTGATACAACAAGATAGACCCAACTAACTCAACGCAAAAAGACTGACTCAAAACAATACAACAAGACTGACCCAATACCCAAGTCAGAAAGTACATAAGCTAGCATTCGTAAAATGCTCAAAACAGTGCGTGCCATACACTACATCTGGAGTAAACTGAGCGCTGCCCGTAGGTGGTTCATCCCTCGATCACATAGTCACATTATCCTCCAAGTTCATCGATCTCTTGCCAATAGACTTTGCAGGACCTGGCGCGACGATGATCTTGTTGTCAATCAGATCTTGTATTTCATAGCGAAGACGAAAACACATGTCAGTGTCGTGGCCGACTTGTTGATGAAAGGCACAGTACTTAGCCGGGTTGTGGGAGAGAAGAAGTTTGTCGGATAATGGCCGCGGCTCCAGGGGCTTCAAGTGCCCTTTCCTGATCAAAAACCCCAAAGCTTTGGACAGAGACATGTATAGCGGGGTAAAGGTTCTCTGGCTTCGGGGTGGAAGCTTGGTTATTTGCGAGCTACTTCCGAATGCACCGGTGAATGGGGTAGCTGTTTTTGATGTGGTGGTGGTGACCATGCCCACTTCAGAAGATCTTGTAGCTACATCACCACTGGTGGTCACATTTGAACTGCGGGAAAACACCCTCCTAGGCTGCTCCTTTTCTTGGTCAATAAGGCCCTGCTTCATAGCATCTTCAATCTGTACCCCAAGCTCAAGCAAGTCGACAAAGGTAGAGAGGGGTAAAACTATCATTTTTTGCATGAGCCTGGGTTGGAGGTTGCGCACAACCATTCTTACCTGGTCTTTGTCGGAAGGCCTTGTAGTCATCATCGAGGCATTTGCTCTCCATCTTGTCACAAACTCTGAAAAACCCTCATTTGGCTCTTGGCGGGTGACTTCAAGATCACGAGTTGTGACCTCGATCTGTGTGTTATAGGAGTATTGAGCAATGAAGGCCTTAGCCATCTCTTCCCTGTTTTGTTTCACAGAGTTCTCCAATTTTGCATACCAGATTGCGGCTATCCCAGACATGGTTTGGCCGAATAGTGACAGCTTCTGGGTTGTGGTCAAGCCTATTGGCCTCAGGATATCAGAAAACAGGTGGAGGTGCACCATTGGGTCTCCAGAGCCATCGAAGCGATCGATGTGTGGCATCTTAAACCGGTCTGGCAGCATCACAGCCGAGTCGGTATATCCATCCTATATATCCGGAATGGAGTGAGCTCTTTGAGACTTCTTGAAGATCTTTTCTAGCTTGCTCACTTTTAGTGTCGTTGGATCCACCCTGAACTCAAACAGTGAATCCACTAAGTTGGTGGGCACTTTGGATAGCTGGGGTAGGATTGGGGACGGAGCTGGCCCCATTGGAACGTCTGTATTTTCCTGGACGTTGGCAGTCTCCCCGGGTGTTGGAACCCTAGGTAGAGGAGGAGCTGGGTGTGAAGTAGATGCTCCTGTTTGCTGCTGTAGCCTGGCAATTAATTGTGCCTATTGGGCCACTACTTCTGCTTGACGTCCAGCCACTTCTGCTTGGTGGGCAGCATTCCGCTGCATGGCTTGCATACTTTCATAGAGCTGACGCATCATCTCTTCCATGCCTGCCATAAGGTGCTGATCTAGCTGAATAACAGGTGTATCTCCCTGAGGTAAAAGCAGATATCTCAACCCAACTGCGCACAGGTGAGATGGATAATGATGTAGACGCACCCGAACGTCCTGATGATCTGTGCCTGACTGGCCCTTTTACCCTGCCTCTGGCGAAGGAACACTGATTTGCCCTTGAACTGAATCTCTGACCTAACAAAGTCTATCAACACAAGTCCAATGTACCCGAGGGATGTTGGAGCCTTCTGAAGCTATAGTTCCAGAACTACCTAGCAAAAGAGAAAACAGAAAGCACCTCAGCCGGATTTCACCAGAATAAGATACAAGCAAAGGTTGAACTACTGCACTTTTTACTGAGTTGTGCCCAAAATTTTGCCTGTAAACTGATACCCTCAGGTAAAACTGATTCTTCAAATACTGATGCTCGCAGGCTTGATATCCAAACTTGCAAACTGATATATACAACCCTGTAGAGACGCACCCTGGCAGCAAATATCATGCAAGTAAGAGCCAAAACACCCCTATGGTGGGGTAGGGTTTCCTTGTCCTAGTTTCGTTAAGAACTAGGGTTTCACTACGCACACAGCGGTTTCAAATAGCTTATTATCGGGTAAGCAACCTGTCCTAGCTTGGAATAGTCACTATGGTTTCCAATATGCACTAGGTCGAATGGTCAAAAAGGATGCCTCGGTAAAAACTGAGGTTTGTGTTCCCGTCGTGGCAGAGCCCACAACCGGTCAACTTTATGGCACGCTTCTCAAAGCAAGCCTTCGGTAAACCGTTCAGGAATAGCATACAGCAAACACAGTGTCCTAGGCGCACCACTGCAAAGAGACACATGAGTGTAAACAAAACAAGATATCATGAGTTCGAGTCAAGTTCTCTAATTCCCGAGCAGAGTCGCCAGAAACTGTAGACCTGCCCGAGGACTCCCGACCTCCGCGCGCGAGGCGCGAAATTTGTTTGCTCTCTAGCTACTACAGTTCGGACTCAATGTCACGGTTATGAATCTAATCTCACAATGAGCGATGTGAGACCGATAAATCACCAAAGAGTCCAAATCCGGCAAATCGTTTTGGAAAACTGATTTTAATAAAGAAGTGCCAAACATGGACTGCTTTGCTAGATACAGAGTCGCCACCTAAATTTTTATTTTGGGGGAATTTAGGAAACCCTGACTCGTGCCTAAGGCCACGTGTCTTTCATTACCAAAGTTACCTCGGCTCGGGAACTTGGGTACGAGAGGGGAAGGTCATGTAATGAGCACCCCCGCTCGCCCGATCAAAAGATCGGCCTTTACTAAGCATGATATTTTGTTTTTGAAAACACATGTGTTCTTATTCCAGTTAATTAGCTAATCTTACTATGTGATGCGCACAACATACAAGTATAGACTAGATCGCCTAATTTAGAACAAAACATTGCATGTTCGTTTGTTTGAAAACGGTTTGAAGTTTGCTACTCGCAAGTAGGCTAAAATGCGGATTTCGATGAATTGTTCCAATTCAAGCAATCCAACCTTCACCCACAGGCATTCAAGCAGTTATATCAAATAAGCAGTTAGCCTCATGGCAAGCATGCTAACATGGCAACATTAACACATATGCAATATGCTAAAGCGTAAACACTCACAGTGTACTCCGAGCCAAAACAGAAAACTAGTTAGAAATCATGCATGATCCTAGTTCATGTTGAGATGGCTAATGCAACACATGAAAAAATGCAACTCGGATAGGCTCGGCTATCCTAAAATGTCATATGAAATGCAACGTGATACATGTATTCAAATTGAAATTGAAATACAATGCAGTTAGTATGATGCGCCGAGCCCGGTGCATGCAATATAGATGAATGGATGCACGCATGCAAGCATAAGGTATGCTAAACAAAATATGCCCTAAAACTAACCATCATAAGTGGTTAAGTAAAAGAAGAGAAAGAAATGGGAGTTGGAAGACATGCATCACACACGCGCACGCTTATTACAACTATACGCCCTCTCGACGGAGGGACCGAATAAGAAACTAACTAGCTAATCTAAGCTAATTAAACTAATTATTACACAACAAATTAATTAACTAATCCTAGTTAACTAATTATTACAAAATAAATTTAAATAGCTATACGCATTAACTATTAAAGGTACATACCAAAGCAAAAGCTATCTATCTAAGCATGGCAGCTAAGGAAAGTAGTAAAACAGGAGGTTCTCAAAGGAAGAAGACTAGATGCATGCTCGGCCGCGTCGTTCAAAAATCCAATGCGATGCCCCGATTTGCCTCTGTTTTCAATTGTTCTCAGAAACTTGCACCAAGCTCCAGAAAGCTAAAACTCCACCTTGGGAATCCTATGGGAGGGTGGCCGACCACTTTTGGATGCCACCAGCCACTGCTGACCACTTTCTTTGTTGAAAGCTAGAAAAAGTGGTCGGCCAGCTAGTTTTTCTGGCTGGTTGACCAGTTATTGCTGCTGAATTCCAGTTTGCTGTAACAGAGAGCAAGAAAGGGCATGGCAATGTATTTACAAGATATGTGTGCACAACCACCCTCCCTATCATGTCATGAACTCAAGGGAGTGTGGTTCTCGACCCTCGGGCCACCAATCGCGCATTTCAATGCATGATGGCCGAGAGGCGAAGTTGCATAATTCAATGTGAAATGAATGCACAAGTAAACACATAAAGGCTAAAACTCTATCATGTATGATCAAGAGCGTCAGCGACCAGGAATTAAGGCACGTTTCATCACTTTAAGTATGAAACGTCCTTCGTTTCCCGTGTTTGGACTAACACCTATTCCAAACAACTATGCAACAAGTAACATGGCATGCACAATGCTATGTAACATGGAATGCAACATGAATAACCTAACAAGGCTAATGGCATGCACAATGATGCTAATGCATGCAATACAATGCAATGCTACAAGGGCAACTTAGCAATGTTAGGGACATGCACAATGCAAGGAATTACTTGGCATACACAATGCAAAGGACTACATGGCATGCACAATGCAATGTGGGATGGCATACTCAATGCAATGAACAATAAGCATGCGAACAACATGTAAATAAACATGCTACATGGACTTAAACCAAAAAGGGGGAGACCTCAGTCATGCCCAAATCAGTGGCCATAAAGGATGAAATGAAGGCACCGAAGACACATGCAAACATGCATGCCAATTGGCTCACCAATTAAGGCACTAACATGCAACTTTCAAGAGCACTTAAAGAGTGAAAAGCATGGAAGTGTAACAACACTAAGGGTGCTAAAATTAGACAAGAAATGATGCCAAATCACTTAGTCAACACAAGCATGGCATGCAATGGTCCTTAAAGCATAAGACTAGCAAAAAGGACTACACATGAGGCATGCAATACATGGCGCAAATGCATGGACCAATCATGGACAGAGGTCAAATAGGTCAAAACAAGGACCTAAACATGCTGAGATGAGGGCTCAAAGACCTAGGCATGCAAGCATACAAGCTAGGCCATAAGTAAGGCAACAATGCACAACACTCAATGGCATTCAAGGCATGAAAGAAGTGGGAACATGGAAATGCTATAAGTTTAGAAATGAAGTATTAAATGATGCCAAATCATCTAAATAGCTCAAAGATAGCATGCATGAGTCACCAAAACACAAATCTAGTAAGGCTAATTGCACTACAGCTATACAAAGCATGAAGGATATGGCAAAGGCAACCCAAAACAATCCTAGAACATGTCAAAAGGATACTAAAACATGCATGGAAGGAAGCCTAAACAAGTTAGCATGAAGGGCATAAGACACAATGCATACAAGGCAAATAAGATGGATTACACTACATCTATTAAGACAAGCATAGAATGACTTAACCAATAAAAATCAGAGTTATATCATGGCATAATAACCCAAAAAATACACTGAAATGATAGCTCGCAAGCTATGGCATGAAGGTATACACAATTACTCATGTTAAGACATAAAAGGGGAAACCCTCCAACGCATTGAATAAGTGAAAGATGTGAGTACATGAGCATGAAACATGGACTGAAATCACATAATAAATGATGCCAAATCATTCAAATAGTCCAAGCAAACCAAGCTAATGGACTTGATGCACAAAGCTAACAAGCTAGATTGAACCATGACTATACAAAGCAAGTCATGCATGGCCAAAAAAACCAAAATCAGAGCTAGAGTATGCTAAAACATGGACAAAAGCTTCTTGAAGTTAAGCCTAAAGCATGCTAGAATGACATGTTAAAGCATGATGCATGTTAGGCTAATTCATGGAAATGCACTACAAGTGCAAGAGGCATGCAAAGACCAACCAAACCAAACCAAAACAGAGTCATGACATGGCAAAACATCACCAAATACATGCTGAAATGGACTCAAAACAAACTAGAATGACATGCTACTTCATGAAGCATAGAAGACTAGTTTAAGAGATTTACACTACAAGTGTATTATGCATGCAAGGGATGATCAAGACAACCAAAAACAGATCTAAGGCATGCTGAAATAACCCCAAATGCATACTAAGAATAAGCCAACACAAGCTTAAAACACATGCTCAAACATGAGGCATATATGGCAAGTATTCAAAATACAAGGAGAGGGGATGACCCACATGAGGCATATATGGCAAGTATTCAAAATACAAGGAGAGGGGATGACCCTCTCCTATTTAGGACACCAAAACCACCTTTTCACTACTAAAAATCCTCTGGATTTCAGTGGTAGAAAGGTCATGCAAAGGCTACAACAAGAGCCTAAAGGGATGGCTCAAAACAAGGCCTAACAAGGCCTAAGAGGGGGTAGACAACCCCAAACGAAAAAGTGACCTTAAACAAACATTTTAAGGACCAAAAATCAAAAAATTTTGCAGTAGGAAGTTAGTCTTAAAACAGCATGCAAGAGGGTCCAAAAGCTTAAGCAAGAATGGGGGATTTAAAGGTTAGAAACTCACCCTTGAAGACCTTCTTTAAAACTGCAACTCCAGCACACTTTTTGAACCAAAACCAGTCCAAGAACTTCAAAACAACCTCAACAGACCTCAGCTCCAAGAATAAGGTGTTTGAGTGTGTGTTTGTGTGTAAACGTAAGACAAAACTACACTTTAGGAAACAAAACAAGAACAAACAAGGAGATATAGATACAAAGCTATATCTATCTCCTAAACCTCCAATTTCTGAACCTGGAGGAGGGAGGAGAAGCCTCCCTCTTATAGAAACAAAAAGGCAAAGCTTCTTGGAGAAGCTAAGCCTCAAACAAATCCCTCCATACACGTGTATGGAGGATGGCCCTAATGCCCTCCAGCTGTGCCAGTTGGAGAAAAATATCTCCAAAAAGGTGCCAAAAAGCAGTCGGCCTGCTACTTAAAGTGGTCGGCCGACCACTTCAAGTGGTCTCCCAGAGTAAAAACTGGCCAGCCATGGGTGGGAGAGGTCTACACACTGAAAGCAAAGTGGTGTTATGGTGGCCGACCAGAAAAGATGGTCCAAAGACCAAGAAAGCCAGTTATCTGACTAGAAAACTGGCTGGTAGAAGGAAAAGTGGTCTCCAAGGAGAAAAATTGGTCTCCTACCCTTGTACCACCTTCCAAACAAGGAAAACAAAGTTTGTACCAAAAACAAACCAAAGCGGATGCAAGACGAGAGATCGGGAGGCAAAGAACACAGTCGAAAGCCCCGAAAACTAGCTGATGAGCACCAAAAGTGGTATGTGACCACAAAAGTGGTCTCCCAGACCATAGTGTCCCTCTAGGCAGAGGTAACAAGGTGTGGTTCAAAAACCACACCAAACAGAGAACGTTAAGCGGTCCCAGGACAAGGCGCGCGGCCGAAGGCTCTGAAAATCAGAAACTAGACTCCAAAAGGGAAAAGTGGTCTACAACCACAAAAAGGTGGTCCACAGACCTCTTTCTCCTTCTAGGGAAGGTAAAACAAGGTTTGGTTCAAAACCAAACCGAAAGGGAAGCAAGACAAGGCGCGTGGCCGAAGGCTCCAGAAATCGGAAATTGGCCTACCAGAGGGAAAAGTGGTCTATGAATACAAAAAGTGGTCTACGGACCTCTCTCTCCCCTCCAGGCAAGGTCAACAAAGCTTGGTCCATAAACCGAGCCGAAACACAAAGAGTTTAGAGGCCCGGAGGCAAGGCACTCAGCTGAAAACTCTGGAAACTCGAAACGAGCACAACATGCACAATCACCGAGCGCTCAATCGATGACGTCTGATTTTTAAGGTCAGTCAAAAATGGGGTGTTTACACTTTGTGGTCCGGTTGGCCACACTTGAAACACGAGAAGCCATTTGACGCACTTTTTTCCAGACCCGCACTAGGCAAAGGAAAAGTGGATCTAGACTGCTGTGGTTGGGACTGGTGTAGGTAGGTGTTTCTACTCTTCTTGTTCTGCCTATAGTCTCCTTGAGACTCCTAGCCTCTAGACCTCAAACTCCGATGCTTCTCCTCCTCAGCTTGTATGGAAATTTCTATGTATGCTGCCGTCTCCACAAGACAGTCATATTCCCGACAAGCTTGAAGAAGATCTTAGTTTTCAACTTCTTTTCAAATTCTATACAACGGCGTTCTTCCGTTGCCACCAACTCTGGTGCAAATCTAGACAAACTAGAGAAGACCGCATCAAACTCGGCCACAGACATGTCGAGTTGTTTGAGGTCTTTAAACTCTTGCCTCAATCTCTCCATAGCAGTGGGAGGTATGTACTTATCTTGGAAAGCAACCACAAAGGCTTCCCATGATGGCTCCACGCTACCCTTGGCATATTTCCACCATTGACCTGCATCTCCTTTAAGGTAGTAACTCGCTAGAGTCACTCTCAACTCGCTATCATCCATGTGAAGCAGCTCAAATGTCTTCACTGTTTGTTCGAGCCATTCATCCGCTTTCTTAGGCTCAGGGCCACCATGGAATTCATCTGGTTTGGCCCGTAAAAACTCTCTAGTGAGAAAACTCGCCCTTGACTCTGCAATGTTCTCTCGGGCTTGATTCTCCACCCTCAACAAGTTCATAGACTCCCTCAAAGCCCCTGTTATTTCTCGGGCTAGGGCCCCCATTGCGGTTTGACCCGCTTGTTCCACCTGCTCGGCCGCATTAGCTTGGCCTGCTTGCTCGGCCATATTAGCTTGGTCGAACCCTTCTTCTTGTACCAAAAACCTATGGACAGGTACCTCATGCACACCTCGGTGAGCCCTACCATGCCTCCCACCTTTACCACCACGGACTTGACCCCTTCCTGACATCCTAATAAAGGACACAAGAGAAATAATTTAGCACATTAACTCATATGTGCTTGTAACTTGACTCACACGTTCGACTATAACAATTCCATATATTTCTCTACCATATACACATTTCAATTGCACTACACATAAGCACTTAGTCATGTAAATACATACGGACTATTCTTTTACGATGAAATCCGTCCCACGAAAAACCAAGAATTCTTAGTAGAACGAGTATTGATTAAGTACCCTTCTAATAAGACCTCAAGGAATTTAGTAGGAGCAAACAACATCCCAAAATCCAATCCCATACCCATTTAGTCACATAAGCATGTTATCACACAGTCACAAAATGCATAACACTTCCTAAGCATGCTAAATAAACCCATTGTGGTTAAACAACCACTTCCCACGAGCTCCAAGTATTCAAACTCGGTAGCTCTGATACTAAGTAGTAACGCCCCAAATTTCTAGCCCAGATGATAATACAACAATCATGGCTCTTTTAAGGAAAACCGAATATAAATCTCTAAACTTACATTACATGATACAATAGTTCTTCATGCAACAATACATTAATTCCAACAACAAGTAAATAAACAAATAAATACCCCTCAAGGGTTTACAAGTTTCCAAGGCTTGAGCCTGGTTACATAAAACGGTTATTCAAACCCACACACATACAGCCCTTGGCTTACACACAGAGTCACAACAAAATGAGAGTCTCGTACTCTCAACACACATTTCCTCGCCTTTACTTATGCGGCATCACCGCATCTTTTTCTACATAAAATCCCCTAGGGTAAGCATAAAGTCCAGTAGAGAATTCTTAACAAAGTATATACATTTTACACAATTATCAAGAGATGAATGCATATGCCATGTCATGCCCTTTTGAAAATAAAACACATCTTCATTTATTTGAAAACCACCATGCTCAATGATGCCATGCAATTTCAACTATTCCACATTTATCAATTTTGTTCAAGGGGCGGTAAATATAACACTGGTAATCCCTAGGTACGTGTCTGCAAGTAGCCTATACAAGTACTACCAATTTGTCATTTTTACCGGTATTAACCGAAAGGCTCGACACTTATCCGTGCGAATTTTCGGTCTTTCACATCGGACACTCAGACCAACTTATCAATTTCGTCTACACTACCTTTCAAGACTTACCACCGTATTTACCCCAAAAACCATTTCACGAAAACCCATTCCAACATTCTTTTCTTAATGCAAGGTTTTCAAATCAACATTCAAAGCTCAATATAATCAAATGAATTAATATGCTCATGAAATGATTAAATGCATTATAATATTTCTTCCATTTTCAATACTTTCGCACAATAATTCCATTGTGAACAAACCTCCCATTTCTCTTTTCAAAACAATAATATCACAAGATGAATATATAAACTTTGATTTCCAATCCATCCAAGAAATAACATAATTTCCACATTTAGAGCATTTTCAATAACTTAGTCACTTCAAGACTACAACAACATTTTGAATAACAACTTCCAAAATCAAACTCTTCATATTTCATGAAACTCATCATTTGTATAAATACAAATCAAGCTTTTCCAAGACATTCTTTCATTTACCCTCCAACGAAAATATGGCGATTTTATTTATAAAATCTCAAAATCTTGTTAAAACTCAAACTTTTAGGTTTTCTTACCAAAACCAACCATCTTCAAGATATTTGAAGAAATCTCCCGAAAAACAACTTCCATAAATCATTATAGTTCAAAACCATAAATTTCTATTTTTAGAAGGAAAAAGAAAGTAAATCGACTTTCAACATCACTCATTTTCTTGAATCAAAATTAATTTTCAAAACTAATCAAAGGATGATTTCGAAAATCATCTAAATCTTGCAAAAATATATATGTAACTCAAAGAAAATCCCTACCCCAAATTTTGAAGAAGAAATGAGATGAAACCTCAAAATTTATGGTGTCAAAACTCGTTCTCCACCACACACAACGAAAGTCTCGAGAAGTTATTCAACTTTGATGAAGAACGTAGGTCTAACTTTCAACGGATTTGGAGAAATCAAAGAGAGAAGATGACTTCTAGAGAAAGAAGCTCTAGATCTGGAAATTTTGGAGAGTTTTAGAGAGAGAGAGAGAGAGAGAGAACTGAGAGAGTGATCTGAAATCTCCCCTTACGGACTGATATAACATGGTCCGCTCGAGCGTCAAATACACATTCCCAGTACTTTTGCAGACATGTCAAACTTCTGGAACCAAATATTCTTTGATCGAGCTCATAAACGGCTGCTCGAGCGGACAAGCAATTTCGAATGCATTTTTCATTTTTGCTTCGGGGGCGCTGCCCCGGACCCGCCAAGAGGAGCTGCCCCCTGGGCCCCCGTGAGCTGACCGGGCAGGTCAATCCTCAACCTAGTTAGTGAAGTGGCAAACATGAAAGAATTAACTTTTGATAGAACTCTGCAAGGCACAATTAGGGTTGGATTCGCATCTAAAGATTTGGAGACATTACCAATTCCAAACACACCACTACAACCCGATAACTAAAATAAGGGGAATACAGGGAAACTAAGATATGTAACACTGAGCCCGGAACACCATAAGAGACGGTTCAAAATCGGGATCGCTACAACTACGGTGGGTCATGATGTTATGATATCACATCTTCAGTTCGTGAACGATACGATTATTTTCTGTAAGGCTAAGTTGGAAGTGGTAACGGTAGTTAAAAAGATTTTGAGGTGCATCAAACTGGTCTCTGGTTTGAAAATTAATTTTCATAAAAGCTTTACTTGTGGTATAGGTGTGCCCGAGAATGAGGTGGAGGTGTTTGCATCTAGATTATATTGCAGGTTTTAGAAATTACCACTATCCTATCTTGTGTTACCATTAGGGGCAAGCCCTAGGCTTAAGAAGACTTGGAAGCCTATTCTTGATAAATGCAAAGCTAGACTTGCTTCTTGGAAGATGAAGATTTTATCTTTTGGAGGAAGGTTAACGCTCATTAAGTCGGTGTTGTCAAGTTTGCCTATGTATTATTTATCTCTTTTTAAGATTCCCTCGTCTGTGGCTAAGGCATTTGATATAATTCGAGCAAATTTTCTGGGAGAGGAGGGGGGGTTGACTTGAAGAGGAAGGTTCATCTTGTTTGCTGGGATAAAGTAACTAAAAGTAAAGACAATAGGGGTCTAGTATTAGAAGGGTTCAACAGGTGAATGATTGCCTATTGGCTAAATGGTGGTAGCGGTATGGTGCGGAGGATTCATCACTGTGGAAATGTGTAATTTGTAATAGGTGTTTATCGAATGATGGGAGGTGATACCCTTTTCCAGAAGTCTTTGGGTCTTATTAAAAAATTTGGGGTGATATTCTCAAGGTTAGTCAATCAAATTCCATCTTTTCAATATTTTTGGGGTTAATTCTCAATTGACTGTGGGAAATGGTAACAGAGTCCACTTTTGGTCTGATAGTTGGGTGGGCAATCTTTCTATTAAGTTTATGTTTCCTAGGTTATATAGTCTATCATCAGAGAAAGAGATCACTCTGAGAGTGGTGGTAGATAGGAGGGCTGCCCAATCAGATGGTTTCTTCAGGTTTAGAAAAGCCTTGTTGAGCTGGGAATCAGATGAGTTGATTAGATTGGAGGCCTTTTTGAATTCTGTTGGGGCTGGTTTTTCTGATAGAGCTGATTGTCTACAATGGATGGCAAATTCATCTGGGTAGTTTTCGGTCTCTTCCTTGTATTCTTTGTTGATGCCTTTCACTCGTCTTTTGGTTTCTAAGATATTATGGAACAATATATACCCTCCAAAAGTGCAGTTTTTTGGTTGGTTAGCGTGGAATGGGAGACTTAAGACTTTTTCATTTTTGCAAAGAATTGGGGTTTTGGGTCCTGGGGCATCTGTCCTGTGCATATATTGCAAGATGGAGGTGGAGTCAGTGTCCTATATCTTACTGTGGTGTCCTTTTGCTTGGAGGGTGTGGTCTTGTTTACTGCAATGGTGGGGGCTACTTTGGGTTATACCTTGGAATATGGAGGATCTACATGGTTGGTAGAGAGGATTCGGGTGGGGTAAGTTGGCAAATTTGATTTGGCAGACTCTACCATTGGTTGTATTGTGGTCATTATGGAAGCTTAGGAATGAGGTCGTGTTCCAAGGAAAGCAAGCGCATCTGGAGGAAGTGTGCGATTTGATCAAATTCAGAATTGCCATTTGGGTAAAGGCTCATTCTAGAGACGGTTTTTACACTGTGCATGAGATTGTCAATAATGTTTAGCAAATCAGAGGTCACTCTTAGCTACTTGGAGTGGAAGGTGGTGTCTTGGTTTTGGGAAGTGGGCTATTGTCTGCTGCAATTCAGTTGCTGATGCTGGCTATTGCTGTCTGTTGGTTATTTATTTGCTGATGCTTGCTGCTGAAGTTTGTTGCTACTTTGGTGTCACTGGTGTGTGTTGATTCTGTTGATGTTGATTGTTCCTTTGGTGTTGGTGTTGGTATGAGGGTGTTTGGTGTTTGTGGCTTTGTTGTTTTGGTACTCTGTTTTGGTTTCTTGGTTGTTCTTGGTTGATCTCTCATCAATCTTGGTTAGTGCTAGCATTCGTTTGCGTTTCCTTGGTGGTGCCAACCTAGTTGGGTTTGTTGAGGTTTGCTTTGATGCTTAGTGCTCTCTCTTGCTTGGTTGTTGTTCTTTGCATGTATTCTGCTTTGTGCATCAATAAAGTTTTCTTTTGTTGATCAAAATATCTAAGCTCTCTCTCTCTCTCTCTCTCTCTCTCTCTCTCTCTCTCTATTAACCAACCATTTCTAAACTCAAAATCTTAAGGTATTGTTTTGTAACGTTTGCAGTTTATTATTATTTATTTATATAAAACATTAAACATGTTTATGTTTTAGTAAAAATGAAAATAAAAAATATATTTGTACAAATATGTGATTTAATATTTTGTTTTAGAAACAAATGAAAGGGGTGGGCAGCAAGAGATAGTGGCCAAATTTGGTTGTCAAAGGTTGCAAATGGTGGATGGATGTGGTTGTCAGCCGAGCAGATGTAGTGACTAGAGATGGTTGTTGGCCACAGGATGTTATTAGTTATGGTCGAAGGTGATTGTTAACGGTAAAAGGTGGTGGCTAGAGATGGGGGGTGGTTGGTGGTAGTGATTACTGGTGGGTGGAGTTAGAGAGGGTGAGAGAATTAAGGAGGAAATAATATTTTTTTAAACAAGTGAAATCAATTATTTATAGTTACAAAAATTTAATAAATTTTGCAAATTGTTTACAAAATTTTAAAAATAAAAATAAATTCTGAAAAAGTCTTTAGTTTTATTTATAGTTTTTAAATTTTTTTTGTAAATATAGACAAACAAACAAAAATTAAAAATATATACCTTGGCTAAAATAACCCTAAACAATGAATGAATTGTGTTTCCTTAAAGTCTTTTATCAGCTGAAGTCAAGGCATATACTAATATAAAATTACAAGAATAAGGTTAAACTAAAGACTTCAAAACCGATGAAGATTTTTATGTTACGCGCCTTTGTCCAATTCAAGCATTTCAACTTGTTTTGTTTATCTAATTTAGTCTTCAAGTTTCTTGTTTAAAAATTGTAAAATTATTGTCTTATCTTATCCTTTAAGATCTTGTGGATATATATGCAATTAAAATTTTAATCAACAAAATCAAATTAATCCGTAATAAAAACAGTACAAAAATCTCATAACCAAGATGGCTTCGATTTATAATAGACACTACGAAGTCTATTGGTTTATAGCCGGAGCATATAATAAAATCAATTTGGGCCCTAACAAAATATTTTACTAGAGTCCATTAATCAACTATCACACAATCTTATAATTAACACTGTTTATTTAGAGGAAAAATATTTTCTAACGAAAAATCTTTTGTACCAAAAAAGTTTTTTGAATTTTTTTTCTAAGTTTGGTGGTGGTGGTAGGATGAAGGTGGAGATGGATGTGGTGATGTGGTGGTGAGATGGTGGTGGCGATGATGGTGACGGAGACAGTGGCGGTGGTGATGGTGATGTAGTGGCAACGGTGATAGGGACAAAGATAGTGTAATAATATTGGTAAGTTTTTAGTTTGAAAAACATTTTTTGCTTTTTAAAAATTTAAAACATTTTTTATCCAAATAAATTTATTTTTAGTTGACTTTCATTTTTCATTATACCAAATATTAGAAATATGAAAAACATTTTTCAAAAAATATTTTTTAATCAAATTCACCACAAATTTAATTATCGTAAAATCTCATAACTATGAACCAATATAATTCATAACTTAGAGCATCCACAAAGGATGTGCTAGTGGGTATGTTAGTGTCAGAGGCTAAATTTTACACAAGCTACAGTCACTTTTGTCTTCACCATGGAGTAGCTAAGTGGTGTAGTAGTATCAGTTGTTAACTTGTGTGTTAATTGTGGCTAGCGTTTTAGCCAGCACGCGCGAGAGAGAGAGAGAGAGAGAGAGAGAGAGGGGAAAGAGGACATGGGAAGTGTCGTGGGGTCGTCTGGCCGGTCATCCCCCTAGACGTCTGGACCCTTCAAGTAAACAAAAAAAAAAAATTTATTTGGGTCTGACCAGTTGACTAGCCGAACGTCCGGTCATCTTCCCTCTCTAGCTGCTGCTAACTATTTTTATATGTATATATATATTCTTTAACACACCGCTTAACACACACTTTAATATATCCATTGTACCACCACTCACTCTCTTAAATTAACAAACTCTTAACGCACCTTAACACACATTTTTGAGTCCCACTTTTATCACTTTTTCTCATATAACACACTTTAACAAATAATTTTAACTATCTCATTGTGGATGCTCTTACGCATATAAAACACAATTTTTAAAAAGTTGTGTACTATCAATTTTTCCTATAAATGTAATTACAATGTTATAATACATCAAAATAGGTTGTATTAAGACCCTTGGTTAAGAATCGGCGAACAAGGGTGTAAATATTATATAATTCTATGTATTTTTATACATTTTATTTTACATATTTTAATATTTTTTACACATTAATATTAACTACCAATAATTAAGCACTTGTTAGCATTTCTTAGTTCTAAATTACAAATAAAACTACATTGTTTTGGAGGTGAATTTTTTTAAAAGGTAAATTGTACTAACTTTTCTTAAGATTTAGAGAAAATATAGTAAATTTCATAATTTTAGCACAATTAAAGTAAAATTAAGTTTAAAATACTATAATAAAATAACATATAGATTTACGTATAAAAAAATGTTTTATATTCATATGACTAGTGAAATATTAATAAATATGAGACTAAATATTATTTGAATTAAAAAATTAAGAAATGTCAATATAATTATCAAAACTATGAAACTTATTATATATTTTTAAACAATGTCAATGTAATTTTTTTTTTCTCATCTCACCTCATCATTCAAATGGAATATTAACAATAAAATTATTTAGTAGTCTTAAAATATTGTTTCATACAATTTATTTCTTGACAAGTCAAGTTATCCACTACAATCCGAACAAAAATAACGAGTCACACATCTTTAACCAATTAATAAGAAGTTGGGGGCACCACCACACTTTTTAGATCTACATTCCCAAATTTACTTTATTTTTTTTTTTCACTCAAATTTTCTTCAAATTCAGACATTTCAGGAAATGGTGCAATATTAACAAGCTTATTCAGCCCCAAATTTAGGCGTAAGGATCCTCTAGAGTGATAAGGTGAAGTGATCCTCTGGAGTGGTTGTTTAGGGCTGGACATGTGCCCCATTCATGGAATCAAAGGTTGAGATTGCTGCTTCACTAAAACGACGTCGTTTTGACCAGGAAAAAAAAAGGAAAAAAGAATACCTTTATTCCATTAGTTCCAATGTGACTGAAAAGGGAGAGAGACAAAAAGAAGAAAAGAGAGTGGAGCGGTTGAGGAAGAAGTCGCGTCGCCCCGTCGCCGTTGCCGCTGAAGCTATTCTTTAACACCCTTTTCACCTGTTTGAAGACCACCAAATATTCTGATATATTCATATATATACTCTTATAACAGAAGATGAATGGTCACTTTCATTGAAGACAAAAGACAGTTCACAAATATACTCTTATATATATTCACATATATAGTCATATATATTCATTAAAGATAGTTCAAAAAATCAACCTATGATAGATATACTAAATCAAACAAAACTTCAAAACAACTTAAAGAAACAAATAACCAGATAATTAAAACCAAAATCGATCAATTAAGATAGAAGACAAAAGAATGAAGCAAACCCACTTAAGTTCAAAAAATTAACACCTAGTAACTAAATGAGCTTTATGTTTGCCCAAAAAAAAAAAAAAAAAAAAACAAAAACAAAAACAAAAATACAAATACAAATGAATTCAACATAAATAATACCTAACTCGGGAAATTGGGTTTTAGATTAATAAAAAAATATATCACAAAAAAAGGAACCAAAACAGAAAATCACTCAACAGAGATGGAATTATAAAATAAAAAAATAAAAAAAATCCCAAAAAATTCAAGCAGACATACATGATATTTATGATATATATATATAGAGAGAGAGAGAGAGAGAGAAAGAGAGAGAGAGAGAGAGAGAGAGAGAGAAGGGAAGGGAAGGGAGGTGGAGGAGACAATAAGAAACAAGATGCTATCTTCGACGGCAGCGATGGGTGACTCAACTTCATCGGCGGCGGGTGGCAGGCGACGGACGACGCCATGGTCTTCTTCTCCACGTGATTTGAGCTAGGGTTTCTCTCTCTCTCCCCCCCCCCCTCTTCAGTTGCTTTGGAACTCACCAAATGGAGGAATTTTTTTTTTCTTCACCAGAGTAATCTCAACCTTTACTTTTATTAGTGGGGCACGTGTCAAGTCCTAAAAAATCACTCTAGAGGATCGTTACGCCAAATTTAGATGCGCTCCATTTGATTTATGAATTTAAATAAAAATTTAGAAAAGAAAATGAATAAAAATGTATGAAAAGTGTGTGAAATATATTTAATTCATATTTCACTTATATTTTCTCTTTCTCTTTCTCTTTCACTTTCTAGATTCCTCACCAAATTCTTGAATCAGACACCATATTAAGTTCAGCTTATAGTTGGTTTGATTCTTCAAAAGTGGGTACCCAAGGAGACTCGACTCGAATTCATGGATTTTTCCTTCTTTTTTTTCTGCCTGTCGGGTTGAGTAGGCTGTATTGTTTAAATCTTCGTTGGAGATAGGTACCCATCAATTTTCCTATATGTTTTTGACCTTGTGAACCCTTTTCTTACGCATAACTTCAATCTCATAAAAGTCTTCAACGAGTTTGGGACGCTTGGTCTTAGCCTCTCTATCGTCATCAATTTCGAGGTGATCGAATTTGTCTGAACCCTTCTTCTCCTCCTTCTATTCCTTTTCTTCTTCTTCTTCATTTCCATCTTCACCGCCATCTTCTCTGCCTCTATCTCCTCCCTCTAGCGATTGCTCATCCACCATTGTCTCCGTTATCGTGGCCTCATCATCACCTCCACGAGCTGCATTTCCATTTGCTTCTTCTTTTCCTTCGTCGCAGCCGTCGGGAAGCTGTAACGGTAGTTGCACGACATCAGTAGTAGTGATTTCTTCACTGATTTTTTTCTTCACTCCCTTCTTCCACTCTCTCTCTCTGTGTGTGTGTGTGTGTGTGTACAGTTGGCTATACGTATACATTTTTGTATGTATATATATATATTCGAAATGTTTTTATTTGAAGGTGAAATTTTGAAATCTGGAGGTTTTGGTAGAGGGTTTTTATTTTTCCAAATCTAATAATAGATTTTTTATTTTGATTTTTTTTTTCTTCAATTACTAAAAACTTATTTGTCTCAAGATTATAAATTTGATTACTTTAAAATAAGATTCTTAATTAATTAACTAATGTGTATTTAATTTTGTTGTTGAACCATAAATAAATAAATAAGTAAATAAAAAATGGGTCAAGTTGGGTTGGGAAAAACCCAAACCCATTAGGGATGACGAGGGTAATTCCCATGGGGTATGGGGAATGGGAAAATAATAATAGAGGAATGTGGATGAGAATTAATATCCATTTGGTTGCCCCTTATTGCCATCCTTATTCAAAAGCATCGTCGGAAGTGAAGAATGAGCAATGAGCAACGAGACAATCATTAAGATTGGTGGTCTGATTTTTTAAGAGGGTTGCTATTGACACCTAAGTACCTTTATTCTTTAGATTCCCTATTTCTTTGAACCCTTACCTACCTAAATGGGTCTCATCAATTTTCTCTTTGAACACCCACCTTATTTCTAACTAGACCCCCCATCTTTTGAAACCCTAACTTTTCTTCTTTCTTGCCACTGGTAGTCCCACCCCTCCGATGACTTCCCTACCCTACCCTTCCCTTCCCTCCCGGCACCCTTCCAGCACCTCCCCCACTGGCAACCACTCTTCTACAACCTCTGACCACTGTGACCCCCTTTCTATTTTCTCTCTCTAAAAACTACCAAACCAACCTTTACTAACATGACCACCCACCATCGCCAGCCCCACACCTGGCGCCCTCCGTTATCTGGTGATCTTTTCCAACCCATCCCGTTATCGTGCCATCGCTGTCCAGCTACCTCTGCTATGAGCCTGTTCTTTCTCTATTCATCATCCTCACCGTTTTAAGACTCCTACAAACTCTAGATCTAGGGTTTGCTCGATATGTTCTAGGTTTTGTGCGATTTGAAAGCGTGATTTGAGCTAGGGTTTATGCAATTTGAAAATCCTAGATCTGGGGTTTGCACCAGTCTTCCTTTCAAGCCGCTACCACCGTCGTAAACTATCAGAAGAAGGAGGAGGAGGGGTGTAGGTTTACGACGGTAGTGTTGGGGTGTTGGAGAGTGGGGGTTGCTGTGGAGTGGGTCACCGGTGGGAAATGGAGTTAATAGTGAAGGAAATGTGGGGCTGGAGATTAATGGCCAAAGATGGCAAAATCACCGGATATGAAAGGAGAGGTTGCTGGCGGCAGTGGTAGTGGTGGTTGCCAGTGGAGATGGTGGTGAAAAGGTTGGTGGGTTAGAAATTAGGATTAGGGTTAGGGTATGGGAAATTATGGTCAGGGAGTTAGGGATGATGGTAGAAATGTAATTGTATGTTTGGACAAAATTGAAATAAAAAATAAAAAATAAAAGAGAATGGGTCCAAAGAATAAAGATAGGGATAAATAACAACCCTCTTTTTAATGCTGGTTATGGTAATCTCTCATGGAATTCAATGATTTTAGATTTTTAAGTTTTGCACTTCATATGTTCGTATTTTTGTTTCTATGATATATATGCATTAACATTCACTACAGGAAATCGCACTTTTGCTGACTAAAAATTTGGTTGGCAAAAGTCCATTTTTAGTCGGCAAAAGTTATCTGCAATCAATTTTTTTGGTTGCCAATTGAGGGTCGGCAAAAGTAATTAGCGACCAAAACTTTTGTTAGTCGGGAAAAAATTGGATTTGCCTACTAAATTTTTGGTCGCTAAATATATCATTACTGCGACTAATCCATTTAGTCGATAAAACACTTTAGTCGCAAAAAGTGACATTGCCGACCAAACATGTTAGTCGCCAATTGTCACATTCTACGACCAAACATGTTAATCGTCAAAAGTCACAATTCGCGACCAATAGATTAGTCACCAAAAGTTACATTCCACGACCAAACATGTTAGTCGCCAAAAGTAATGTTTGTGTGACTAAAAGTTTAGTCGGCAATAGACCTATTCGTGACCAAACTCTTTGGTTGCCAAAATTAACAATTTTACCGATTAATTATTTAGTCGCCAAATGTACCCTCTTGCCTACCAACATTTGGTCGGCAAAACCACAATTTGGTCGCCAACATCCAACAAAATAAGCCTGTAATTGAAGACAAATATTCCATCAAATCCATTCAATATAATCTATAATTAAAAAGAATCATTCATACCAACAAAGTAGCTGAATCATGAACATTCAATGAAATACATAAATCATCAAATTCTAAACTTGTTTTATAAAAGTCGGAGTTTCCATCCACAAGTAATTCCAAAGTACATATTCCTCCAATTAAAATTCCGATTCACATCCTGACTAGCATAAAAATTTAAAACATAATAAGTACTTGTTATTATGTTTTAAATTTTTATCCATGAGCATCTATCAAAAAATATAACTAGTAGTCTACCCAAATATTTTTCATATACACCCATCCAAAAATATAACTACTAGTCTATCCAAATATTTTCCATACACATCTATCTAAAAATATGTAATTCTTCCAAAAATGCTTATAGTGCCAATTAGTCTTGTACAATTTAGTTTTGTGCACAAGTTCATCCATCTGTACCAAAGAAAAAGAAAAAGAATGTCAAGAATTGAGCAATCATTAAACCATGTTTGTCTAAAATGTGGTAAAACACTTAAAATTTTACTTTCAAACTGACGGGATGGAGCTCCAACTTAAAAAAAATTTACTTTCAAACCGAACAGTATGAATTTAAACACTCCATGGACCTCCAACATCTATAAAACACAATTCAGTCAATTGCAATTTATACGATACACAATATTTAAATTTTCCAAACAAAAAGTAATTGAACTTATATTATAAAAATTAATATTACCAGAAAGGTTTATTAACTTATTAAAAAAATAAGAAGAGTGATAATGTTACTTTTTCCTTTAGTTTGTCTAACATTTTTTTACAAATGTGTACTCATCACAAGATTTGGATCTCTTAGGCTACTCTAGCAGATTGGAAGAAACACCTAAAGTTTTTGTAAAAAGATTTAGTTCTTGTAATCCAATGTTACGTGCATAATATTAAGTCACTTCTTCATCCATTTATTTTTGCCTTTTTTATCACATTTTTTGGTCTAAATAACTAACCGTGCGTCCTACTGACACACCGGTTGCTCTCACAAGTTTGTTTAATCTAGGCCGAGGTGACCGTTTTGATCTCGGGGGTGTTTCAAGACTGTTTCCAATTTCTGGCCCCAAACGGCCCGTTTTTGCCTTTTTTATCACATTTTTTGGTCTAAATATCTAACCGTGCATCCTATCAATGCGCCCCTTTCTCTCACAAGTTCATTTTTTCTAGGCCAAGGTGACTGTTATGATCTTGGGATTTTTTCAAGGCTGTTTCCAATTTTTCGCCCCAAACAGCCCGTTTTTGCCTTTTTTTATCACATTTTTTGGTCTAAATATGTAACCGTTCTTCCTATCGCCGCGCCGCTTGCTCTCACAAGTTTATTTCATCTAGTCCAAGGTGACTGTGATGATCTTGAGGGTGTTTCGAGGTAGTTTCAAGTTTCTGGCCCTAAATAGGCCCGTTTTCACCTTTTTTATCACATTTTTTTGTCTAAATATCTAATCGTGCTTCTTATCGGCGCGTTGCTTGCTCTCACAAGTTTGTTTAATCTAGGCTAAGGTGATCGTGATGATCTCGGGATTGTTTGGGGGTTGTTTCCAATTTTCGCCCCCAAACAGCTCGTTTTTGCCTTTTTCTCTCATAACATTCATATGCATACATCCAATCAGCATTAAAATTCTATCAATATCAATGCACCACACTCTGAGAAATTCCTTCAAATATTAGAACTAGAATATGTTGTTTTTTTTTTTTTTTTGATCAGCAAAAGAGAACCTTTATTGATGCAAAAACCAAACAAAACCAGAGATTACATCAAAAAATGAGGGGAAGAGCAGCAAGCTAGCTCACCCCAGGAGTTTGGTGAGGAACCAAACCCAAGAAGAAGAGAAACACAGAAGAGAACAACAAAAACAGAAAAACACCAACAGACAAATAGCAGACCAAAACATAAGCCAACATCAGAAATGCACTGCAGCCAAAACGACCCCCACAGCCACAACCTGCGCATAGCAACCAACACCCAATACACCACAGCAGAGAACAACCCACAGAACAGCCCACTTAGCTGACAGCAGCGATAGCAAACTAAACACCATGCTGCCTTAGGACAGTGCCATGAGGTAATACATCACCTCTCAGCCCCCAATAGAGCAGCATTCCATTTCTGATTCATCACTCCTGATTACTAGCAGCTGAACAACTGAACAGAGGCACACTTAAGACCACTATCCACTGCACTCCAGCATATGAGTAGCATAACAGATGAAAGCACACTGAGGACTGCCCAAGCACTCTAACATATGAACATCCTCCAAAACCACTGTCCTCTGCACTCTAGCAGATTAGCAACCAGATTAGCAACCAGACAGACAGCAACATATAGCAGACAGCAACATAATGAACCTGGTGAATGCATCAAGGCAGCAACATACAGCAGATAGCAACATTCATCCTCAATACCACTGTCCAGTGAATGCATCAAGACAGCCTATACCCAGCTCCCTTGCCTTAAACAATAATGAACCTGGTGCAAATTAAAAACTACATCATTAATGGAGAACTCTACTTTGGCTAGGGAGGATTTTGCCCACAAAGCGATTCTTACTTTGACAACCTCACATAAATCTTCTAAATTTGGTTGAGCGCCATTAAAGATGCAATCATTCCGATGCTTCCAAATGGACCAAAGGACAGCCATAGGCATAACCTTCCACATCACTTTCTCAAGCTTCTTCATCTTGCAAAATGACCACCACTGCAATAGCCCTTCCACTGATTTTGGCATCACCCACTGAACACCCCACCACTTCATAATCAGAGACCACAGTAGCCAGACAAATGGGCAAAAGAGCAAGATATGGTTGACCGATTCCACCTCATTTTGACAGAAAGCACAGCGAACATTGGCAGCCTCATCTAGAATCCCAATTCTTTGGAGATAGCTGGATGTTTTCAACTTGCCTAACCAAGCCAACCACCCAAAGAATTTAACTTTTGGTGGTGCACAGTTGTTCCATACTTCCCTTGTCACTTTCCTATCAGGACCCAGTAATGATTCACATTTTCTATAACCTGAAGCAACAGAATACATCCTAGAGGAATTAGCCCTCCACGTCCATATATCGGGCGACATGACCCTCACAGCCGGTGCACTCCTGAGTACATAACCTATTCACCTCCTCATCTTCCCAAGCCAACAGAGGTCTCCTAAACTCGAAAAGCCAGTCCTGGATCCCTCTACTACTGGAATAGAAGTCAGCCACTACTCCATCTTTGACAGTAGAGAGAGAGAACAGTCTGGGAAATTCATCCTTTAAACACAACTCCCCTGCCCATTTATCCCTCCAGAATTGTGCTCTCCTACCATTCCCCAAAATAATTGCAGAGTTTTCAAGATAGAAATTAAGTAATACAGGCTTAGAGGTAATTGCAGTAACTATGTCAGACCAAATTTTTGAGCCTCTACCTCTTCCTTCCAAATCTGGCAGCCATCTTCCACCCCCCATGTTATATTTTGAGCATATGACTTCCTTCCATAGTGAGTGATTTTCCACCCCAAACCTCCACCACCATTTCAGTAGGAGGCACTTGTTCATATCAGTGATTCTTCTGATTCCCAAACCTCCCAAAGTTTTGCTCTTGGTAATATTCTCCCAACTAACCATGTGAACTTTCCTTCTTAAATCTGACCCCCCCCAAAGAAACTTAGCTTGGATTTTGTCAATTTCCTTTGCCACCCCCTCGGGTATTTTGAACAATGACAGATAATAAGTAGGCAAGTTGCTCAGAGCGGATTTAATTAAAGTCAGCCTCCCAGCAAACGATAGCAACCTTCTCTTCCATGTGGATAATTTTTGCTTAAGTTTGTCCAAAACTGGCTTCCAAGTGCTTAACCTGCTAGGATTAGCTCCTAGAGGTAACCCAAGGTACTTTAAAGGCAATTTTTGGTGAACACAATTTAATTTAGTTGCAAACTTGCATAATGGTAAACTTGCATACCACCAAAAGCTCCACATAATAAACAAGATTGATGAATCAACCTCACATGGAAGAAGAACCTCTCAAATTCTTTATTTTCATTTCATTTTTTGACAAGTAAAAGATAAGTAAAAGAGAACCTCTTAGATTCCTCCAGATCAATATGCAAACAGTAATATCACAGTTTGTTCGGTTACCATGGTCCTTAGATCCAATAAGAATAAGTACTCAAAATGTTTTTTAAGGGAAGCCAATAATGTCAGTCTTCAAGGATGGTCTGGAGATCCTACTCGAGATTTTAAAAATAAAAAATGCTGTACCCAGTGCACAAGACTCCTCGCTTACAGCAGGGCCTAGAAGAGGCAGCAAGTAGGCAGTCTTACCCCCACTATTTTTGTGGAGAGGCTAATCCCGTGACTCCAACCTGCGCCAGAATGCTAGGAACAGATAGCACTTGCCATCGCTTTGGGTCACAACCTCTTGGTGGAAAAGATGTCCTAGTGGTCTAGAAAAAAATTAAACAGATCAACTGGAATAGATGAATTAAATTCATGAGGCTGTTCAAGCTCAAGTGATATGGGGATTATGAGCATATTGAGCACAATTGCTTATATCATTTGGAATGCACAACAAAATGAAAATTCAAAAAAGTATTGAAGACAAACTAGGATGCTCTATGTTTAGAGTATTTTGCCGCAGTAGGAACTCCATTATATGTACCTTTGATGGAACCTAGAAAGCTAGAACCAGTAATGGGCAACAAGCTCATTTGGAAGAGGGAAAAAAAAATAAATCTGGCTCATAGGGACTATTCTAATTCCATTTACAAGGCTTCCATGAAACTGGTGATACTTGAATGCTATATAATCTTCTGAATGGTGCTTGAACTACTAACTTGAAAGCAATAATATTTCACGATGACAGGAATGAAAGTCTAATGGAATCCCACTACAATACCACCAAGCTTTATTGTTCTTGAGTAATTATTTTAAAAACAAATATTGAACTAAAGCTTAAGATGTTGAGGGTCAACTAGGAATAAGGGGTTTTCTTCAGAGATGTTATAGAAGCAAAAAACATCGAACTGAGTTGAATTAACTGTGATGATGATGTCAATAAAAAATGGTTGATCGTATTTGTAATGATTCTGACCCACATTGGTGTGTGTTGAGTCCCACGTTAGAATCCTACATGTAGGTTGTGAGTATATAATTGGGACCAATGAACTCAAATGACATCCTTGGCTAACCCTTTGAGTGTATTCCAGTGTTGCTATATTAAGGGTTAAAAAAAAATCCATTTATCTAAAAAATGATAAGAGGAGAAATTTATAGAGTTTAAACAAACACTCCCCACCCTCACCCAAAGTAAAAGAAAAGAAAAGAGATGAAAAAAAAAAAATGATAAAAGAGAGTGGGAACAATTTTTCTCCTTTTTTGATAAGCTCAAGAAGATGACAATTTCTAACACTCCCAACCCTCATTTTTCTCCCTCTCTTTTCTTAAGCTCAAGAAGATGACAATTTTTCAAATGATAGTGGGAACAAAAAAAAAAAAGAAGAAAAAATTTACATTTCTTTTATAAGATAAAGAGAGAAACCTAGTATTTGAACATATAACATGCATTGACAGAGGCAACAAGAGCAATTAAGGATAAAATATAACCAACATAACATTCCAGAAATGCTAAGATTCCAGTATATCTATTTATTTATCCTTTATAAAAGGTAATGTACACTTAAGAAAATGAAAGAAAAGAGGTCCCCTGAGCAAAGAAGGGCTAGAAATAAAATAAATAAATAAGAAAAGAAAGTAGAAGGCACAGAACAAAATAAGAAGAAGAAACAACAAAACAAAAAAACAAAGCAAAACTACACTGGAAAGCAGAATCCAACCAGAATCTCTGGCCATAAAGACAGGGATATCCTCGGAGAAAAATGGAAGTTAGAAACAAAAACAAGACACAGGAAACCAACAGGGTTACAACGAGAAACAAAAGTCCAAGAAAAGACATCTTTCATAAGGTTGAATGTCCTTCTATATTAGATGTGCGAAGAGGACATAGGCTATGAGCCTATGCCATAAGGACATTGATGAACATCCAAGCGAGTTTTTTACAATATAGATGGGCATATGCTTGGAAACATTGCATGATAGTATGTTGATTTATTTTTTATTTTTTATTTTTATCAAAAAAGACTGCACTTAACAAATATACATTTAATGATTCAGCAGTAAGAGACAACAACGAACAAGAAGAGTACCAATTCCAAGGCAAGGTCAGCATTTGCAGACAACCTCCTCTTCCCTTTTATTAGAAAAATGGAAAAATCCTGAACCTTGGCAACTCCGACACTTCCCAGTCCATTCATACACCATTTCTTTACAATCCTAAAGCTCAAAAAGTAAACATTAGAAGCTCATAGAGACCTCCATTGAGGTTTTAGACCCAAACAGAATCAAAAAAGGATTTTAAATCATGAGAACCAAGCACAAAGACAATGAGAAACATATGCTAGTGGTCAAAAACTCATAACTAGAAAATTTGGAAGTCCAGAAAAGTTAGTCATATAATTCACTAATATGAGCTGCAAATTCAACATTTTCCTTCTGTAAAACAAGGCAAGGCCACTTAATCACTCTATCTTGCCACATTTCTCTTAAGTTGTGTTTGGATCATGAATTTAGGTATTGATTTGGGAAGGGAACTACCTTTTTTTTTTTTCTTTTCCTTTTCTTTTCCAAATCTCTATCCAAATCCATGATCCAAACACAGTATTAGTCTCAAGAAGACATGTATAGTTGTGTTACATCACTACTACCTATGGCACTGTGTCACTTGGAAATTAACCAAGAGGGTTCAAAGAACTAATTTGGACCAACAAAGTTCACAAAAGCTGCAAACAGTTAACCAGTCTCAATCAAGTTTAAAATGGCAAATGTATGCAAATTGTAGTGAATAAATGACCAATTTATTTATTTTTTCTATTTGCAATAAAACTAGGCTGATTCAAATTAACCAAGAGGGGTTAAAAGAACCAATTTCAACTAACAAAGTTCACAAGCTGCAAACAAGTTTACAATGCCAAGTGCATTTAAAGTGCAATATTCACTTTCGACTTCCTTTCCTATTCCAATTTTCCCACAATTTCTCAGCAACCAAACACATAGCAAGGAATTCAAAACAGAAACCAAACCTGGACTTGGGGATAGCATCGGAATCGACGATCAATTTCTTCCGTCCCCACCGGCGACGAGAAAGAGCATCTTCCATGTCATTTTTTATGGAAAAAAAAATATTAATTTTTTTCTCCAAAATTAAGTTTAACTCATAAAAATATAAATTTAACTCAATTTTATTTTTTTAATTTACAAAAATTATATCTTATCATAATATATTTTTACTAGATTAACTCAAATAATAAACAAAAAAAAAAAAACATTAAGTTCATTAAAAGCAAAAACAAAACCTATATTAAACTTAAAATCATATTTTACATACTTTTTAATAAATTAAATGTAATTATGTAAGAGATTAAAAAATGTCATGATACTCTTTAGTGGAAATAATTTAAAATGTGTAACTAAGTCTTTATTATATGTGTTATCCGTGTCATTTTCGTGTTATACAGATTTGACACTAACCCGACCTGTTTAATATTCGTTTGATCGGACCGTGTCATTTACGTGTTCATGTCAGGAAATGGTTAATGCTAACCCGCTAACTTCGTTTACGGTTCAAGTTGTGTTAAATTATAAATTTTACGAAATAAAAAATAAAATCCAGAGATGTACAATCGCACATAGTAATATATATATATATATATATATACTAGCGTATGTTCGTGCCTGAAGGCACGGTGCAAAAAATGTTTGGATTATAATATAATTGTAATCCCAACACTATTTAAATTTATTTTTTAATTTAATAAAATCACAAATTTATTATAAAATTTTGGAGTTCTCACAAAACTCCCCACGAAAACTCGCTTTTACTTATATAATATATAGTTAGATAGATAGATGTGCCTGATATAAATATAATTTTCACAGGCATACATACAATGTTTCTTTTGCTTATATAATTACATGGAAATTGTAGGTATGCCCATAATGTCCTAGTGTATTACGGGCATACATACATTATATGGAAATATGTGTAAAATATATTGAACAAAAAAGAGAAAATAAAAAAATAAACAAATAGAGAGAAAAATAAAAACGGGAGAAAATAAAAAAAAGAAAAGAAAAGAGAGGAAGGTGGGATCATGAGATCATGGAAGGATGTGTGAGAAAAGGAAAAAGTAAGAGAGAGAAGCGGGAAAATAGAAAATGTACATGTAGGATATTTAAAAAAAAATATATCTGAGCCGTTGTTTTATAATTTGAATAGATCTGAGCCGTCTAAATGTCCTAGTAGGACAAATGTGTGTAGGACAAATTCAAAAATCATCATGTTTTATTATATAGATTATTTGGATAGATAAGTTCAAATATTGAGACAGATAACTTCAAAAAATTTGGACAAATAGGTAAAAATATTGACATACATATGTTAAAATAATTTGGACACAAAAGTCAACAATATGGGGACAAATAATTTGTATAGATAGATTAAAATTATTGAAACATGTTAAAATGATTTGGACCGATAGGTTCAAATATGGGACAAAATTAAAATAATTTAAACAATCAGATTCAAATCATTTGAACAAATATGTATATGAAGATGCAAAAAAATTCGCTTATGATGTTAAAATCTCAATAACTCAGAACTTTACGCTTGTTATTCCGTTTTAGACAATTGTTTTTATTCCAATTATTTATTTTTTTATTTTTTTATTGTGAGATCTATCCATTCAAAATTACCGAAAGTGGTTTCGAGTGCTTACTTTCTCAAAAAAAAAAAAAAAAAAAAATTGTTTTTTTGTTATTTTAATTAATCGAAAAATCAATATATTATTTATTTATTTTCAAATTTCATATTCAATACTAATCTTATTATTTGAAAGATATCAGAAAGACAAATCTACCTATATTAATTTTGTTAAAAATAGATTTGTAGAACTTAAGTTATGCATTTTTAAATTTTTTTAGGTTAAAATATAGGGTAAAAATGTTAAAAATTATCCCTACCATCACATGTTTTTCCTTACCAACTCAGAAGTGTTATGAGTCTTTATAAACAACAAAGACCAAAGCTTGGATCTAATACTTAATGCATCTCTCAACTTAGATTTACTGACAATTTTTCTATTTTAAAAATGTTGTCACTAATAATTTTTTATTTATTGACAGATTACAAAAATATGTTTTATAAAGATGTTTTGAGATATTACTTATCATCTCAAAAACAAATGTTATAAACAGATGCTCATTATAAAGATGCTTTAAACATATTTTTATAAACAGATGTAATTTTGAACAGAAGTAATTTTTAGTTCTTATAAAAACAGGTTTTATAAAAATGGATATTACATGGAGTGCAGTAATTTTTGAGCAGATGTTTTGTAAAAATTCAAAATTCCCAAAGTAATATTACTTCAAAATTTTGAATTAATGGATTCTGATTTTTTATAAAACAGATGTTTTGAATTCAAAAATTAAAATTTTGAATTCAAAAACTAATGAGATGGAGTGCAGTAATTTTACAAAAACATCATCAAAATTGAGTGCAGTAATTACATCTGCTCAATTTTTGTTCAAAATTACTCCATTTTCAAAATTACTCCATATCTGTTCAAAACATTTACCCAAAATTACATCTGTAAAATCAAAATTACAGATGTTTTTATAAAAAATTTTGAATTCAAAATTACTGCACTCTATTTTTATAAAAATCTTCAAAACATCTGCTCATTATAAAAATTCAAAATTCCCAAAGCATGTTTTACTTCTTAAAAATGGATTCTGCACTATATTTTTACTTCTTTAAGCATGTTTTTATAAACAGATGTTTTTTACTTCTTATAAAATGGAGTATTTTTGTTCAAAAAAAATCTGCTCATTATAGAGATATTACATTTAGTAATATTACTTCTTATGGATTGATGCTCATTATAAAGATGCTTTGGGATAAGTAATATTTTACAAAGATTCAAAAACAGATTCAAATAATCAACAATGAGAACAAAGAACAAAGAGAACAATGGTAATACCAGAAAACCCGAACCAGAAAACCCAGCAGCACAAACCCATGAAATGGACAGCTGAAGAAAACCCAACTGTCGATTCAGTTAAAAAATGGAACAACCTCTCAGACCCATTCAAACAAACACTTAATGGGTGTGAAGCCCTGGACTGAAAAAGAAGATTAGAATAAGAGAAAGGGAAACAGAAAATGATAATCAAAAAATCTGAAAGCAAGAACAGATAGCAAGAATTAATCAGAAGTGATAGAGACCACATTTATTTATGATCATTTATTTATGATCGCAAGAACAATTGAAGATCGCAAGAACAATTGAAAAGTGATAATCAAACAACAGAGCAATTGAAGCAATGGGTACGGAACTGTTTGTCGTTGGTGTGTATCTAATCTGACTCTTTCGTTGCTCGTATCAGTAGGTGGACTTTTGGATTGACAAAAGTCAATTGTTCAGAAAAATATGTTTAGAAATTGTTGAGTTCTAAATCCATATTTAAATATTAACTTTAAATTGGAATTTCTGATTCTAAAGGGTGAGAAGAACAGTTGTGATAGAGATTGCCATACCAATTTGAGTATTGCTGCTACAGCTATTAAAGGTGGGTACCTTGAAGGAATCACCTTGTGAAATTGCTTGTTCCCAAAACCAAGCACATATAGACTGATCAACCTGATGTCGAGTGAGCTGTTTCTCAAGCGTTACCTCCCTGCACAATACCCAAATCACCAAAAATTTGCCCTTCTTATATTCTTTTAACTCAAAACCCATTAATGATCAAGAACAAAAGATAAATAAAAACAATTTACCTTTCCATTCAGAAGATTAACAACAGTTATAATCCAGGAAAAAGAGAATTCAACAAAATCAATTCCACAATAACCCCAACACAAAATTACGCAGTAAAGACAAACAAATAAAATTACATAAAATAAAAAAGTTTAGTGGAAATCCCGAGATTATAGGAATTCTTTTGATTTGCCAGGATTTCTCTGTGACGCCCTGGTTCTACACCATTGGTTGCAGTCAAGGGAGAGTCACTAATGAGTCCTATGGTCAATAACCAGTAAGATCCCAGATTACCGGAGGAGTCAGATTAGCCTCCCTTCTAAGTCCAGCTTTCTTAGGTAGCGCATTACCCTTTTGACAGATCTTAAAAGGTATTGACACAAGGTCTCATAAGCAACGATAAGGTTCATACATAGAATATAAATACATAACAACCACAATTATACTTGATTCAAAAGATTGTTCCATTACATTACATCTCAAAAAGAAAGTTTTAAACTTCAAATGAGTCTTACAAAATATCCAAAAGGAAACTTCTAATATTCTAGGATAGCCAAAAGTCTTCAAAGGTTTTAGGTTCGACGTCTCCAGCTATGAGTTCCTCTTCGTCACCTGGCATGATACGCCGTGAGCTTTGAATGCCCAGTAAACACACACACACACCCCGTCCCTTTTTCCCAGTCCAATACACAATCACAATTATAACATCAAGTAGTAAAGAATGGTATTCAAATAAATAAGTAAAGAGTTAGGTCAGATGTTAGTAAACTAGAAATCACTCAAAGAGATTTCGTCCTCTCAACCACAAGAATCGGATGCGGATTATTCGGTATGCCCCATCTTTTGCTGCTTTGTTGCAGAACTAACCTCGGATGCCTACCAACGGTTATATACCGCGTAGCGCCAACCGCAGGGCCTCAAAAGAGACGGTAAAAATAGGGCCTTTCCTGAATCCCTCCTTACACCAAGCTACCTAGGGTCCGAATACAACCGCTCCGTTCAAGGGTTCCGAAAACCACTCGCACAAGACTTTAACTTTCGAATACTAGAACTCTATCATGTATGATCAAGAGCGTCAGCGACCGAGAATTAAGACACGTTTCATCACTTCAAGTATGAAACGTCCCTCGTTTCCCGTGTTT
>NW_021024878.1:3218056-3306715 GCF_004153795.1 Camellia sinensis | reverse complement strand
TGCCTTGGTATCTTAAACTCCCATCGGGGTGAATTATCCAACCGGGCATGGGTTCTCCTGACTCCAGACGTCCCTTGATGTAGGCTACCTCTTGATCATGCTTCTGGGCCTCCACGACCTCATTCATCAACTTAGGCATCACCTTCTGCGTATCAAGACATGCTTTTGTAATTTGGGATTCCACTTGGATCCTAAACTCATTGAGTGTCTTAACCATATCTCATTCCTTGACGGAGATCCTAGCCATCATCCCTTTGCTCTTGCGACTTAGAGCATCTGCTACTACATTGGCCTTACCGAGGTGAAATGAGAGAGTGAACTGGAAATCCTCAAGATACTCCAATCGACGAACTAAGGGCTTTATTATAATAATTCAAAATTTAGGGACCTAATAAGGTTTACAAAAAAGTCAGGGGCCTCACAACCTATCCCACTTAAATAAATTTCGTCCTCGAAATTGTTGTGGGAAATTACGTTCTACTGCTGGCAACGTGTTTTTAAATCATTCAGATCATCTTCTCTTTATATGTTATTCTTCGTTCTGTCTAGAGTCGCCATTGGTCTTTCTAATAATAGCGTCTTGAATCGAATTCCTCCCTGATTAATGACTAAGGAGATAAGCTAATCTCCGAGCTTCTTGAATTGTTGACTACAAGGGTGATGACGCTGCTGCTTCCGCGTGAGGGCTTGTTTTGCCAATTTCTTGATGTGGCGATCTACACTTCCCATTGTGTTGGTTGATTTGTTGCATCATTAGTCTATCCCCCTTAAATAATAAAAGCATTCTGTTGGATGGGTAAGAAATGTGCTGACTTGGTGAGGCGGTTCACTATTACCCATATAGCATCGCGCCCTCTAGGTGACTTAGGCAACCCTGTCACAAAATCCATCGTCATGTATTCCCACTTCCATTCGGCTACCGGTAGAGGTTGCAACATTCCTCCTGGTTTCTGATGTTCCGTCTTTTTTTGTTGGCATGTTAGACATCATGCTACAAATTTAGCCACTTCCATCTTCATCCATTCCACCAATATTGCCTCTTCAAATCTTGGTTCATTTTAGTCCCTCTTGGATGTACCGCAAATGCAGAATGATGGCATTCCTTCAGTACCTTTTCTCTAAGTAACTCGTCGCTTGGTACAAGCAATCTGCCTTGGTATCTAAAACTCCCATCGGGGTGAATTACCCAACCGGGCATGGGTTCTCCTGACTCCAGACGTCCCTTGATGTAGGCTACCTCTTGATCATGCTTCTGGGCCTCCACGACCTCATTCATCAACTTAGGCATCACCTTCTGCGTATCAAGACATGCTTTTGTAATTTGGGATTCCACTTGGATCCTAAACTCATTGAGTGTCTTAACCATATCCCATCCCTTGACGGAGATCTTAACCAACATCCGTTTGCTCTTACGACTTAGAGCATCTGCTACTACATTGGCCTTACCGGGGTGATATGAGAGAGTGAACTGGAAATCCTCAAATACTCCATTCATCGTCTCTGTCTCAAGTTAAGGTCCTTCTGTGTGAATAGATACTTCAGACTCTTGTGATCAGTGAAAATCTCAAATTGTTCCCCATACAGGTAATGTCGCCATTGCTTTAGGGCAAAAACTACGGCAGCTAGCTCCAAGTTGTGTGTGGGGTAGTTGCGCTCGTGAGGTTTTAACTGTCTGGATCCATACGCGACCACCTTTCCATTTTGCATGAGCGCACAACCTAATCCTTCTTTAGACGCATCGCAATACACAGTGTAACCCTCTTCTCGTTCTGGGATGGTCAAAATTGGTGCACTAGTTAACCTCTTCTTTAGTTCTTGAAAGGATTTTTTTGTCCCACTCACACGTTACTCATTTTTGTGTCAAACGAGTCATTGGTTTAGCTAGTTTGGAGAAATCTTGGATGAACCTCCGGTAATAACCGGCCAATCCTAAGAAGCTGCGAATTTCTGACACGGTTTTTAGTTGTCTCCAATCTAATACTGCCTCCACCTTGGTTGGATCTACCGCAATACCATTCCTTGATACCACGTGTCCTAAGAATTTTACTTCATTTAACCAGGATTCACGTTTACTCGCCTTGGCATATAGTCGATTATCCCTAAGAACTTGGAGGATAGTCCTTAAATGTTGCTCATGCTCTTCTTCAGACCTTGAATATACTAAGATGTCATCAATGAATACTACTACAAACTGGTCGAGGTATGGTCTAAAGATCTTATTCATCAAACACATGAATACTGTCGGTGCATTAGTTAGTCCGAAGGGCATTACTACAAACTCATAGTGACCACATCTAGTACGAAAGGTAGTTTTTGATATACCCTCCTCCTTGACTCGTAGTTGATGGTAACCTGACCTGAGATCGATCTTTGAATAGCACCTTGAACCTCTAAGTTGGTCAAAAGATCATCAATCCTCGGGAATGGGTATCGGTTTTTAATTGTGACTCGATTGAGTTGACGATAATCGATGCATAGCCTCAACAACCCATCTTTCTTTTTAGCAAACAACACGGGTGCTCCTCACGGCAAAGTACTTGGCCTAACGAATCCTTTCTTGAGCAATTCCTGTAGTTGTGTCTTCAATTCTCGTAGTTCTGCTGGTGCCATGCGATACGGAGCCATGGATATTGGGGTAGTTCCAGGTTGTAGCTCGATGCCAAAGTCTACTTCTCGGGTTGGTGGCAATCCTGGTAGCTCCATAGGAAATACATCTGCATAATCGCATACTACGCGCGGAAGCTCTATTTCCCCTCGACCTTCCTCATTTAAAATCAGGCTTGCTATCCTACCGGCAAGTTGATCGGGCCACTGCATCCGATGTTTTGTTGAAACCATGGGGTCTTGTCTATCCCCCTTAAACTGGAAACGTGTTCCATCTTATGTATGAGCTACCACTTTCTTCTGCCGACAGTCGATCACCGCTCGGTGGGCAGACAACCAGTCCATGCCCAAGATGATATCGAAGTTTGACATTTCCATGACACGAAGGTCGCAAGTTAAGCATAGGTTCGACATTCCTATTTTACAATCTTTACAGATCAATCCTACCTGAGTGCATCCTCCCATAGGTGACATTACACTTAAGGCAGTTTCTAAAGGTTCACATTCAAGTTCTAATGACTTAGCACAAGCAGAGGATATGAAAGAATGTGATGCACTAGTATCAAATAAAACATGCACCCAAGAATTGTGTAGTACTAAATTACAGACGGGTCCGCTTCTTCCTCTTGCAAGGCGAGGATTCTGCCGGTTGCTCCTTTCTAGTTCGTTATGAAGTTGGGTCTCCTTTCCACAAGCTCTAAGTCCTCTTGGATTCTACCTCCCCTCATTCTGAGGTCAATATTGTGCCGATTATTTCCACAAAGATGGTAAGACTCTTCCAAAATTTGATTCTTGATAGGGTTCGCAGTTTTAGCCACGCTTGCTAGTCCATTCTTAAGGTTTCAATTTCCTGGTACCGCATTTCTATTGTTGCTTGCAAGCTTATGCTATTACTTGTCTCGAAGTATGGTCCACCATTTGTTTTTCTATGAATGGGGTGAGGTGTAAGCCAAATTCTAACTACAGAGGCAATTCCTTATAGGTAAGCAACTAATCTTAAGTTAGAGTTTGATTATCCTAAGGTGTTCACACAGCACAACTTCATGTACATAATAAGATCCATAAAATTGGATTGAAGTGGAGATGAAGAATACGAAGCAGTTATGGTGATAACATTAGGATTGTCTGAGATATGGATGAATGGTATGATGTTATGGTTTCAAACTTCAATGTGATCAAGGTTATAGATGTAGTGACTAAACTAAATATTTAACTTGAAACTGCGTTGGCCATTCGTGTTTCAAACTGAATATCCAAGATTCATCACTGAGCAAAGAAAATGAAATTATTTACAAGAAGCCTTGAGCTAAACAAAATATTCAAGGGTCAAGGAGGTCAAATTTACAAATAGTGGTATATAAAACAAGACTAGATGGACAAGACTAAGTTTTGGGAAAGGGTGACATTGAATAAAGGCTACGAATACAAGATGAGGGTACGACAATCGATAGAAGACGCGTAGAACTAATAGTACCCCTCTACTGCGCGATGAGGCCGCACTCAAAGTTAAAACCATTTCACGATCCTGAAATAGGTCCTTATGAGTTGATGTTGGCGTGCCAGAAATTCGAAGAAATTTCCTAAGATAGGTCAAGAAATATTCTACTTTCGATGTCCTTGATAGAATAGGTAGTGTAATAATATAACATAGTCTGGGCAAGGTAGTCTTTAACCGCAGGTCGAAACGCGTGGGTAAGGGTTGAACCTAGGCTCTGATACCATATTGTGACGCCCCGGTTCTACACCATTGGTTGCAGTCAAGGGAGAGTCACTAATGAGTCCTATGGTCAATAACCAGTAAGATCCCAGATTGCCGGAGGAGTCAGATTAGCCTCCCTTCTAAGTCCAGCTTTCTTAGGCAGCGCACTACCTTTTTGACAGATCTTAAAAGGTATTGACACAAGGTCTCATAAGCAACGATAAGGTTCATACATAGAATATAAATACATAACAACCACAATTATACTTGATTCAAAAGATTGTTCCATTACATTACATCTCAAAAAGAAAGTTTTAAACTTCAAATGAGTCTTACAAAATATCTAAAAGGAAACTTCTAATATTCTAGGATAGCCAAAAGTCTTCAAAGGTTTTAGGTTCGACGTCTCCAGCTATGAGTTCCTCTTCGTCACCTGGCATGATACGCCGTGAGCTTTGAATGCCCAGTAAACACAAACACACACCCCGCCCCTTTTTTCCAGTCCAATACACAATCACAATTATAACATCAAGTAGTAAAGAATGGTATTCAAATAAATAAGTAAAGAGTTAGGTCAGATGTTAGTAAACTAGAAATCCCTCAAAGAGATTTCGTCCTCCTAACCACAAGAATCGGACGCGGATTATTCGGTATGCCCCCTCTTTTGCTGCTTTGTTGCAGAACTAACCTCGGATGCCTACCAACGGTTATATACCGCGTAGCGCCAACTGCAGGGCCTCAAAAGAGACGGTAAAAATAGGGCCTTGCCCGAATCCCTCCTTACACCAAGCTACCTAGGGTCCGAATACAACCGCTCCGTTCAAGGGTTCCGAAAACCACTCGCACAAGACTTTAACTTTCGAATAGGGAACGCATCCCAACAGTCCATATATCACATTTTCTCATCTTTTCATTACTCAAGTGTTCGAAAACCCAATATCCACCCAATTAGGTTTCCCGTTGAATTAGGTGTTTTAAGTCAAGGTTAGTTCAACTAAACGACAAAATAAAATTCACATAAGCATGCCTCCTCAAGATAAGAAGATAAATAACATAACATACTCATACAACATTATGCCAAGATATGATAATAAGCCATTAAACATTTTCACGAATACAAGGGTATAAAACATCCAAACATAACAAATTTCCAGATTTAACATCACATGAAGGTTAATATGGAAGGACTACTTAGGTTCAGCCACCGGGACTCGGTTTTCCTATGGTTCGTAGAGAATTTGATCTAGTTCCTAGAACATTTTTCAGAAATGGGATTGCTTTTCCCGATTTTAAGTTATTTAGGAAATAGTCCAGCACTGTTCCAGAATCTGTCCAGAATCTGCCCAGATCTGTCGACTGTTACGAAAACTTGATTTTCTTGCAAACCACTCAATGTTTTTCGATGAAACCAATTTTAGTTGAAATCTAACTCCTTAAGGAAGGTTTTGACATAAAATATAGGTTCAGATTATTTTTGTACATTTTTCTGAAATTTTTGAAAGTTGACTGAAAAAAACAGGTTTTAAGGTAGAGTGCCCAAAACAAGGAAATTTATAAAAAGGGGGTTCCACCATGGGAAAGTTTCATTTCTTTTGTGAGGAAAATATGCTAAATATCACATGTTTAAATCAGAAAATTTGTTTGAAAGAGTGCCCTTGAAAAGTTGAGAGATTTGTACAAAAAGAAGATGGTTTGTGCCAAAACGAGGAAAATACAAGAGAGATGGAAACAATACTCAAATCTTGGTATTTTTAACATAAGAACATGATAATAACAGATCTGAAACATCACTTAAAATCTTTAAAAGGACATGCATTAGAAAAGAAAATGAAGAGAAGGTTGTGTTGGTGGCTTACCTTCTAGCTTTGCACAAGAAACTCTCTTCTTCTTCCCTCTCCTCCTCTAGACTTCTCTTCCTTGCTCTCCTCCCTCTCAAAATGTGTGTGTGAGTGAGTGTGTTGTGTGTATGTTTGCAAGCTAGGGAGGGTGTGGTATATATAGGCAAATTTGGGGTAAAAGGACATAAAAGCCCTTTAGTTGAAAATGGATGGGAAAGCTAAGATTTTGGTTGGTGTCAAATGGGATAGGAGTAACTAAGGTGCTAAATCATAGGTTTTGGCATCAATTAGTTGATCTTTAGTTGAAAGGTAACTAGTTTTGAGATTTGCAACCTAGGTCTAGGTCACTAGGTTTGGATTTCCTAGAATATCTTAATCATAGTCTTGGGGAAGTGTGATGGGTTGTTATTTTAATTAAATTTGGTCCTAGGCACATCCCTCAAGGTTTATATATACCTATATATATATTGCAAGATTGATGGTATACCAAGGTACAAGGTACAAGTACTAGTTTGGGGTAAATTTAGAATTTAAATAAAGAAGTGAGGGCTTGGAATTAAACTCATGTATTGGAACCTTACTTATGTAGAATTAAATTAAATTAGGTTAGGGAACCTAATCCGGCTAGTGTAATTCCTGTTCCGATAAAAATTAAAAATGCTATCTGGCAAGATTCGAAATAATTTAAGAAACTAAGGGGCTTTAAGGAAATAATTCAAATACATTTTTCCGGGGCTTCACATTAAATGTAATGAAATGAGGAGGATTAGAACCTTAATGATGTATTTAATTATGATCTAGTTAGGTCTAGGACTACTGTAAATATCTTCTAGTTAGAAGTACACATATATATAGAAAATCTTTATAGGTACCAAAGTCATTATTGCTCCAAGATTTCAAGAGATTTTAAAGTACAATGATTATAGTTTAGGGGGGGTATGATGGCTAGCCATGTGATGGTGAATTGATGGATATGTTATATATATATTTTTGTACAAATCTTGGAAATTGTAAAATATATTATTAAAAAAGATTTAAGTGTATATATATAAATATATAATAGTACTTGTTTGGGGTTAATTTGTGATTTAATAAAAAATGTGCGGGCTTGGGTTCAATTAAAGTATCTATTTCATGTGTAAAATAATTCAGTTTGTATTATCTTGCTTTGAATTTAAAGGTAAATAACCGAACGATGACTGTAAAAATCGAAAGTTAAGGTTTAGAGAGATTAATCTAAAATTTGAGAGTTAAGTAATTAATATTAGAGTGTTAGAAGTGATTTCTAAGCTTCCAGGATCGATTAGGGTTTGTACGGATTCGCCCGTGATGCGTTTTCAGTCCTAGGGCTTAATTTGTGATTAATCGATGAACTAAGGGCTTTATTATAATAATTCAAAATTTAGGGACCTAATAAGGTTTACAAAAAAGTTAGGGGCCTCACATTCTCAGCGACCAAACATAGCATAACGCAATACAGATTTTGAACATTACGTAATAAAGAGTATCGGGACAATCATGATATGCAAATCATGAAGTGGAATTGAGGATCGAGGTTGTTAATTTTTTTTTCAAATTAATCGAAAGGGAGAAGATTTCAGAGAGAAGTGAATGAAGATTTGGAATTGAAAATCGCAAGAACAATTGAAAAGTGATAATCAAACAACAAAGCAATTGAAGCAATGGGTACGAAACTGTTTGTCGTTGCTCATATCAGTAGGTAGACTTTTGGATTGACAAAAGTCTATTGTTTAGAAAAATATGTTTAGAAATTGTTGAGTTCTAAATCCATATTTAAATATTAACTTTAAATTGGAATTTCTAATTCTAAAGGGTGAGAAGAATAGTTGTGATAGAGATTGCTATGCTTGAGCGGTTGAAGCAGAGGTAGACGGAATCGAATCTGTGGTTGAAGGAGATCAATTCAAAGTAAAGTGAAGTAAAGCAGGTTTGGGAAGAAGAAGAACAGGAAGAGAGAGAGAAAGATAAAGAGGGATGGAGGGGAGACGTGATTTAGCTGGAGAGCAGAGAAATAAAGATAGAAGGGTGGGGGAGACGTGGGTAAGCAGGAGGCTTAATGTTTGGGCGGGAAGATAGAGGGATGGAGGGGAGACGTGATTTGGCTGGAGAGCAGAGAAGGGTGGGGGAGACGTGGGTAAGGAGGAGGCTTAATGTTTGGGCGGAAAGATATATATTTAGGATTGATATAAACTTAAGGGGGTTATCTGAGCCGTCCATGTGAATATACAAATGAATCATGACCCTTAAAATGTCTTAGTAGGACAAATGTCTCTAGGATAAATTCAAAAACAGTCTTGCCATATTATATAGATATATATATTTGAGGGAGCTATACTTAGACCATCCCCACCTCACCCTTAAATCATTTCCTTACCTATTTTAGGGGATTTATACCACCCCATTTATAAACATTTGTTTGGGATGTGGGTTGACTTTTTAACTTTTTGGCTTGGGGTTTAAAAAAGTTTCGTTTGAGATAGACTTTTTAACTTTTTTAACTATTGTGAGAAAAAAAATAAAATGATTATAAGTTAGATGTGACATTTTGTCTTATTTGACAAAAATAACCAGTTTTGTCTTATATGGCTAAATTAGCTCAAGCAATTATGCCAAATGGAGCCTAAGTCATTCTAAACTAATATTTGCTACAGTTACTTTCTATTTGTAGGAAGTCACTGTAGCTCCCATATACATACATATATATATATATATTGCTTTGTTTAGGAACTGTAGTATACATTTATGATTTTTATTTTTTTTAAATTTATAATTAAAAATTATATTTTAATAGAATAGAGAAAGAATAGAGAGTTTATTAAAAAAAGTAGATGAAAAAGTGATTCTTAAAATAAGAAATAATTTTTTTTAATAATATTTTAAGATAAAATATAAATAAACTGGTAAGAATGCTCTCATTCCCTATAAATAAAGAGTCATCGTAGCAATCCTAAATTTAGGGGAGTGTTTAGGGACTCTGTTGGAGAGTGTACAGGGGACAATTAACCCCTCAATTTAGCAAAAAGCTAAAATAAAGGTTCTGCTGGCATGCCCTAATAATTTGGATTTGGATGAAGTCACATAATAGATTAAAAAATGTAATGGCAATTATTAGTGGTTTTAATATTAGAATGTATAATTAATTTTTTTATTAAAGAGTTATTTATGTCAACTTTATGTCATGTAGGTTCAATACTAACCTAATTTATTTAATATTTTTGTTATTGAGTTGTTTCATATCAAAGCCGGCTTTGAACACCTCGAAAATTGATTAAAAAATGGCCCTAAAAACATCTTAATTATAATATTTGCCTATAAAAAAAAGCCTAACAGAGTTTGAAAGACTCCGGCAAAATTGCGATTGTTATTCAAAATTAGTAGATAATTGATGTGCTGAATCATTTAAAACTAATAAATGGTTGTTTTTTACGGAAAGAAATAAAAAATAAAAAATAAAAAATATTAAAATGATGAATTATTTTAAATAAGGCTCTATGTGTTTCGACGTAAAATATTTTACACAAAAAAATATTTTGTTTTTATTTTTTGGCGTTTGATTGACACTATTTTTTATTGCCTAAAAGAGAAATTTTGATTCAATAAAATGCCATTTATAACTTTTTTAGCGAGCTAAAATACTTATTTGAAAATGCTAAATATGTTAAAAATGTAGTAAGTGAGAGTCAACTTTGTAAAAATTGACTTATGAAATTTTCAAAGGTAAGTCATTTTTGAGAAAATAATGCAAAAATATTTTTCTTAAAAAATATTTTATTTACTTTTTTTTCAACCAAACAATAGAAAATGAGTAAAATATTTTTGACAAAAATATTTTATGTCAAAACAAGTGGAGCCTAATGGATAGTTGTTTCCCAAATGTATGAATTATGTATAAAATATGATTGATTATACCAGTTACAATTGTTTCTAAAGAAATAACTTTTCAAATGAAAATTGATTAAATCTTACCTTTATTCAATGATGTCACATGAAAGATTAAATGGATTAGGAATTTTTTCTAATTGAAAATGGATGATGTTTATATTGAATTAGATTGTGCAAACTAGATTAATAATTTTATAGCTGAAATGCGAGATGGGCGATGTCTAAGTGATAGTTTGTTCTAATTTATTCACTTTTTATTTGGCACTTTAGTTTAAATTATTTTGTTCATCTTCTTTATTGCAAACCTTATTATATATTTACATAAATTTTAATATATAAACACTAAAAGTAATTTTTTTGCGAGCACTATCAAATACAAAAATTTTAAAAAAAATGGACATACAAGCTTTTGATCACCATCATCATCATTATTATTAATATTGTAATATATGAAAGGCTTTATGTTGATGGTTCACTTTGAACCGCGAAAAAATTGACTTTGTCTCGCATGTGTTTGTATCAAAAAATTATTAACTCTAATTCTCTAATTGCACAGAAAATTTCACATCGATCTGTGAGGGACTACTTTTCTACCTTATAAGGAGGCTAGCTCCTCTTACCTTGCATAGGCCTTTTCCCCCAGTAGGGGAGGAACAAAACCGTGAGGCGGGTTTCGCTAAAGCGGACAATATGTGCGAGGCACGGGGAGTGGTTGCTTTATTTGGCACCGTCTGTGGGAACTCCCTCCGGGGTGACCGGAGCCAGCGCGGCTGGGGGCTAATATGCGGGAAATCCCACATCGGTCTGTGAGGGACTACTTTCCCATCTTATAAGCAGGCTAGCTCCTCTTATCTTGCATAGGCCTTTTCCCCCAATGGGGGAGGGATAAAACCGTGCGGTCGAAATGCCAAAGCGGACAATATGTGCAAGGCACGGGGACCGGTGGCTTTATTTTAATTGTACGAGCAAGAAATATTCTTCTCGTATAATCCTGTTGATCAAGTCTGCGCTCCTCCAAACGTCGTCGCCTCACTCCCTGAAAACACAAACGTGAGCTAGCCGGCGGGTGTGTGCTGGATACCTCTCCGATGCCTAGGTCAGCAAAATAGACAAATGGACAAAAAGCTCTGTGTATTCGGGAATCAAAGTTGTGTTACCTCTCCATAAGTGATGTTATGAGCTTTTATAGGTTCCGTGTAGCACAATCCTAGTAGAACTCTTACTCCTCCATGTAGAGTCTTCCTAGGAATCACATTCCTGAAAGATAATGCTTATCCTTCAACACCCCCTCACTGCTTAAACCAAGTGAGATGGTTTTACCATGGTTGGATTGGATGTTAATACAACCGAGATAACGTAGCCATGCTAAACTGGCTGAAACGACCGAGCTTAAGCTAGCTCGGTTCTCTCATCTGTTACTAGTACTTCGGTTTCACCTGTTGAGACCATGCTATCCATAGCGTGTTTAGATCGAGCTATTCAGCAGCAAGGTCCTGAGAAAAAGCCCAAAATACCTCGGCTCAATGTGGTTTTGACCGCGCTAACTGTTGCAGTTCTGACCATGCCGACCGAGTTAACTACAAAACTCTTTTGGACTGTGGTAACTACCAGGCCCTTTTACTCACCCCTTTTTACTGCGGCCCACAGAATGGCCCATTACCTAGCTCGGCCCAATTTACTTATAAATTACCCTTTCAATTGCCCCTTAATTCCATCTGCGCAGCATGATAGGGATTACCTGCTACCAGCCGAGCTAAAAACTTTAGCTTTTCAACTGAGCTAAATCTACACCGGGCTAACCATCTGTCCGGTCAAAACGTCTTTTCAATCACTGTAACTGAATCGCTTCTCATTCCAAAGGACACATGGCAAACGCTTATTGGCCCAGAAAAACTGTCACGCCATTTTTCGTACTTTGCAACATTTGAACAGTCCCGCCTAAACTCGAATTCTTCACAAAAACCCTATTCTTCAAACACAACACTATTCACCTTCTTCTCTCTCTACTTTCTCTCTTGTTCGAGCTCCATTTCTGTAACCACTGTTTTTTTTGCAAAGCTCGTGTTCTTTCTTGCAACTTGGATCTTCATCGACTTGCCTCTATTCTTGTAAGTAACTTAACCTCTTTGTTGATTTCGCACCTCTTTTTGCAACACGAAGCATGTTTATGTTTTTTCAAAGCGTATGTTCTATTTTTGCTTCCATTTTCTGGAAAAACCTCTGTAATATAACCACTGGTACTTACGAATAAACTGAAGAACGTTGCATCTGATCCAAAATCACGCATCAACCGAGCTAGGATACTGGTTGTATTAGATGCAAGCCTAGCTACAACCAACAACCGCACTAAAACTTATGCCATACTTGTGGTTTCTATAAGTTAGGGACCCTTTGTTTCTTTTAACTGAGCTATCGAACCGTATTGAGTTTGTGCAATACCGTGCTAGAAAGCCTCAACCATCAACCGGGCTAGAATTTGGGGCTAAACCAGCTCCCTTAGTTCAGATCGAACTAAGAATGCTGCCCCAAAGACTTAACCGGGCTAAGGACCCTTGCTAAAACCGGGCTAAGACGGGGTAGTGGCCCACGTAGCCGAGCTAGGACTTCATTTATTTTGCCTTTGTCTCTTTTAGCACGGTCCAACGACCTATGCTTAACACCTCTCTTTTTTCACTTTGCAGACTTAGGCTGCCAGGTACTCCCTTGAACGCTCGACCGAGCTATTCAGCATCATACTTCGACTGAGCTAATACTCTTGTTTAATTTATTTATAACTTAAACCTCAAATGGGAAAGTAAGTTCTTAGTTAACTCACCAGGTGCCATGGCTGAATTCCGAAAGGATTATAACATCCCTGATGATGTCCATCTCACCTTAGTCGACCTGGATATCACACCATGGGGAAAACATGGCTTTGTTCCCTTTACCCTTCTGTCCATAGTAGAAACTGGACTAAGATTCCCTGTACAGCCTCTTCTCTGTGAATTCCTTAGGCAGACCAACCTTTGCCCAACCCAACTTTCCACCAATTCTTACCGTATAATAAATGGTATTGTTGAGCTAAATCGCCGGGTTGGCCTAAATCTCGGTTTAGCCGAGCTCTTCCATTAATATTCTATAGGCTCCGCCGAAGATCGATGGGTCTATTATTTAAGAATAAGACGCTGGCGTGAAAAGATAATAAAAGATACCCCGGATAAAGACATGAACGATGATGATTTCCTCTGGGTATCTGGAAATTTTGAGGACCAACAAGCCCAGATCCCTGGCGACAGAATAAATTGGAACAAGGATGTAGCCGGTAGAGTTACCTCGGCTTCATTCTATGCCTTGTTTTACTTTGGTTTTCTCATCTTAAACCGCACTAACTGTTGTCTTCCTTCATGCAGATTTAAACTTTCTCAAGTCCCAATACACCTACCCCAATTTGAACATTCTTCGCGCCACGCTACGATATCTAAACCGAAGTTGGACTGAGCTACTAGATTTTGAGCCGACCTACCGATATAGTGGTAAACAAAAGGCCAAGGTAACTGATTTTTTGTTGGAAGCCTCTCCTGAACCGGACCCAAACTTGCCCCAAATCAGATTGATCCCTCTAATCGCTGAGCAAGAGATGGCCAAGAAACGAGCTGCAAAGGCACTCCTGACCGAAACACACTAGCCCGAGGTACCACTAGCCGGTCAGACTCAGGAGACCGTGGTGGCCCTTCCATCTCATCAACCTTCATCATCTCGTCCCAATAAGCGTGCTCGGACTTCCATAACCAAGCCACGGCTTGTTGATGAAGAAGATCCCATCCTTCCGCCAAGCCCTCCACCGAACCCTCAGCCGGAGCGTTTTGACCGAGCTAGCTCTTCCAAGTGGGCTCCCAAGATCACTTTTCAGAACCGTGCTATACGGGATACTGATTCAGTGGTCGCCGAAAAAGACCACCTAATGGCATTCAATTTGGCTAAGAGTGTTTGCCTTCCACCCGACATGGAGCACCATGACCACCTAACCGAGCTGAAGGCCATTCGCTCGTCCACAAAATCCATGGTGATGGTAAGTAGCTCCCTTGCTTATCTTTCAAATTCTTACAACTTTCTGCTCGGCCATACTTAAAAAGTTTCTTTCCATCCTTTTGTAGGCCATACAGAAGAACCATATCGCTTACAAGCGAGTGTTGGAACTTCGGAAAGCAACAAGGTAGGCTATGGCTGAAGTAACTGAAAAAACCACCGAGCTAGAAGAGGCCAGGAAGTAGATAGCCGAGCTACGAACCGAGAATGGTCGTCTGACCGGTCTTGTTAGCTCGGCTGAGGCAGACAAACAAAAGGCTGCAGCCGTGATAAAATACAAATATTTGCGTGAGCTGGCCAAGCTTGAAGGGAAAAAGAATGCCGAAATAACCAAGCTTGAGAAGAAGCTGGAGGATGCGGAGAATCGCGGTTTCAAAGAGGGCGAAGCCTTATACATCAAGCAGTGCGAGGCTGCGAAGGATCTATTCTTCAAATGCGGGTGGAGGGGGGCCGTGGCGCAGCTCGGTCATGGTCCTGAGACCGAGGTCTTCAATCCTCCTCCATATTTCATACCAAGCTCTATGACGGAGTATGCTGCTGCCATTCAGCAAAAATTTTTGGAGGATCAGCTCGGTCGCCAGTCTACCTCCCTTACTCCAGAGGTCTCCATCCCACCTTTGCCTGCTGATGCGGTGCTTTCAACCGAGCCTAACCAATGGGTGCTTGCCACAACTGAGCTACCCCTGGGTGAAGATCGAATTGTTCTTGATGCTGACTTAGATGATCTTTTTTCTTGATTCTGTACTTTTCTTCTTTTTGCTTTTGCACAAAAAATTGTAACCGGACTGAGGCCCCTCCTATGTACTTGATTTGAATCTTCAATGAAAGTTTCTTTTGTTTTTCAACTGTTATTTCGGTTTATTCTTATGCTTTCCTTTACTTTGCAAAAGTATTCTGAATGTAGTATAACATTTTCCAGCCGAGGTAAATATCTCGGTTTTAGCTTTGCAATCTAATTGGCCATACCTGCCAACCTCTTTAGCCTTGATCCTTATCTCAGCTAAAGAACAATAAGCATTGTTTTTTCCAGCCAACCACTCTTTAGCCTAGATCTTTACTCCGGCTGAAAAGTACCAAGTGTTGGTTTTTCCAACCAACCTCTTCAGCCTAGATCCTTATCTCGGTTGAAGAACAATAAGTGTTGGTTTTTCCAACCAACCACTCTTCAGCCTAGATCCTTACTTCGGCTGAGGAGTAAGAAGTGTTGATTTTTCCAGCCAACCTTTTCAGCCTAGATCCTTATCTCGGCTGAAGAACAATAAGTGTTGGTTTTTCCAGCCAACCACTCTTCAACCTGGATCCTTACTTCGGCTGAAGAGTACTAAGTGTTAGTTTTTCTAGCCAACCACTAAGTTGGTTATTTTTGCCAACCTAGAGTGAAGTGTTTCGTTATTTCGACCAAGCGTCCTATAGCCTGGATCCTTATCTTGGGCTTAGGAGGGGTGTTGGTTATTCCAGTCAACCTCTAAGTGGGTTATTCCTGCCAACTCAGAGTAAAGTGTTTGGTTATTCTGGCCAAACGTCCTGTAGCCTGGATCCTTATCCTGGGCTTAGGAAGGGTGTTGGTTATTCCAGCCAACCTCTAAGTTGATTATTCTTGCCAACTCAGAGTAAAGTGTTTGGTTATTGAGACCAAACATCCTGCAGCCTGGATCTTTATCCTGGGCTTAGGAAGGGTGTTGGTTATTCCAGCCGAACTCTAAGTTGATCATTCTTACCAACTCAGAGTAAAGTGTTTGGTTATTCCGACCGAACGTCCTGCAGCCTGGATCCTTATCCTGGGCTTAGGAGGGGTGTTGGTTATTCCAGCCAACTTCTAAGTTGGTTATTCCTGCCAACTTAGAGCAAAGTGTTTGGTTATTCTGACCAAACGTCCTGTAGCCTGGATCCTTATCCTAGGCTTAGGAGGGGTAAAAAGTTGGTTATTCCGGCCAACTATGCTTACAATGTCCCTAACTCACTAAAACAATCTTTTACAAAATGAAACAACTGTGCTGAAAAGATGCTACTTGTTTTATTGAGAAAGAAAAAAGAAAATTACAAATACTTAGAAGAAAAGCTAAAAATAAAATAGTTTGAGATTGACAGTGTTCCATGGCCTGGGAATGGCTTTGCTGTCCTCATCTTCCAAGTGGTATGTCCATTTTCCTGCTAATCTGACTACTTTGTAAGGTCCTTTCCAATTGGGCCCCAACTTGCCATCTTCGGGTATCACGGTGTTTCCCATTACTTTGCGTAGTACCCAACCTCCAATCTTGATTTGCCTTGGGTGCACTGTTTTGTTATACTTTCTGGACAACTTTTGCTGGTATGAAGCAATGTGAACCAGTGCTCTTTCTTTACTTTTTTCTGCAAGGTGGAGCTCCAATGCTATGGCTTCTCTATTTAAGTCTGGATCAAAATTTTCGCTTCTGATGGTGGGGAGGCCAGCTTCCAGTGATATTACTGCTTCCATGCCATAGGCCAAGGAAAATGGTGTTTCGCCAGTTAACCGCCGTGGTGTGGTGTGGTAAGCCCATAAAACATGGGGGAGCTCCTCTGCCCATTTGCCTTTTGCTTTCTCTAACCTTTTCTTTAGTCCATCCAAGACGACTTTGTTTGATGCTTCCACCTGGCCATTCGCTTGGGGGTATATTGGTGTAGAATTGTAGAACTCTATCTTGTACTCTTCACAAAAGCCTCTGAAAATTTTGTCGTCGAATTGAGTGCCGTTGTCAGATATCAGAGCTTTCGGTATGCTAAACCGAGTGATGATATTTTGTCAGGTGAACCTCTTTACATCTTTCTCTTTTATTGATGCTAGTGCTTCTGCCTTTACCCACTTTGTGAAGTAGTCTGTTGCAGCAAGAAAGAACTTTCTGTTGCCGGGTGCCGTTGGAAGTTGTCCTACTATGTCCAAGACCCACATCGCAAAGGGCCATGGACTAGTTAAAGGTAGAAGCTCTCTGGCTGGTTGATGTATTTGATGTGCGAACTTCTGACATTCCTCGTATTTCTTGACATACTTCTCAGAATCAGCTTGCATGTATGGCCACCAATATCCTTGCGAAATGGCTCTGTAGGCTAATGATCTTCCTCCTTGGTGGCTTCCGCATACGCCTTCGTGTATCTCGAACAAGAATGCTTTAACTTTGCTAGGATGGACACACTTTAGGTAAGGTCCTGTGAAGGATTTTTTATACAAGGCCATTGATGGGGAGAGCCAAAATCGCTGCGACTTTGCTCTTATTTTGTTGGCCTCTTTCTTCTCTTCTGGTAGGACGCCGTCTTTTAAGAATGCTATGATGGGATCCATCCATGAAGGGCCTAGTTCGGCGAAGTATATTTCTTCTACTTTCGGTTCTTCAATGCTTGGTCTTGGTAAGTAGTCAATCAGTAACGGATGTGGGACGGATGTATCAGCCATCGAAGCAAAGCCTGCTAGTTCATCCGCTCTACTGTTTTCTTCCCTGCCAATCTGCTCTATCCGTACTACTTCAAATTTCTTGATCTCTTTTCTGACTAACTTTTGGTACTTAGCCATCCTGTCATCCTTTGCCTCGTAGTCACCTAAAATTTGGTTTACCACCAGCTGTGAGTCACTGTAAACCATTAGCTCGGTTGCCTTCATGTAGGATGCTGATTTTAAGCCTGCCAGAAGTGCTTCATATTCTGCTTCGTTGTTCGATACTGGGAAGCCAAGGTTGACTGCTTGCTCTACCACTAGGCCATCTGCTGAGATGAGGACTATGCCTAGTCCTACACCGTGCCTGTTGGACGCTCCATCCACGAAGAGCTTCCACATCTCTCCAACGAATAGTTTCCAGCAAGTAGAGGGATCAGATGATGCCTTGGGATCAAGAGTGTTGCTGGTGTTTTCTTCAAGGTTCATGCTTGCTTTTTGCCCCTAGCTATCTGATTGTACCGAGTCGTTATTTGTTAGTGAGTCTTGGTTTGGTGTAGCATGGTTTGCTTTTTCTTCCCTTACTTTACTCTGGTCTGCCTTAGGGTCTGACTGGGTATCTGTAGACACCCCATTTTTGACCGTCCTCAAGACTTGGACGTCACTATTTGAACACTCGGTGATCATCCATGTTCGTGTTCGTCTTGAGTTCCCGGAGGTCTCGGCCACGCGCCTTGCCTCAGGATTTCTCAACTCGACTGTTTTGTGTTTGGTTTTGCACCAAACACTTGTGTTTTGCTTTTGAGGGGCAAAGAGTGGCTTGTGGGCCATTGCGGCCATGGCTTGAGGCCACCGGCCATTGTTTTGTTGCCATCGGCCATATGTTTGGTCGGTCGGCACTCTTTGTGGTCGGTCGACCATGTATTTTGCCATTTTGGCATTTTTGGCTGGCCGACCACTGTGCATCTGCTTTTGCAGATATTTTTATGCCAGCTGTGCTACCTGGCATACACCTTGCACGCCTTCCATACGCGTGTATGGAGGGATTTCACTCTTGCTTAGCTTGTCTTGTAAGCTTTGCAAGAGTGATTCTCTATAAGAGGAGGGCTTCTCCTCCCTCCTCAAGGGTTAGAGGGTTGATTTCTAGAGGTCTGGGTTAGGGTTAGCCATAGTGTATCTATTCTATCTCTATATCTCCCTCTCTTTGTGTATAAGTGTGTGTTTGTCCTTACTTTTGTGCACAAACACCTAGTTTTACATCTTACCTTGGTTGCTGAGGAGCCATTAGGTTGTTCTTGAAGTTTTGAGCTGGTTTTGAGCTAAGGAAAGCAGCTGGAGTGCTGCTCTTGAAGGGGTCTACAAGGGTAAGAACTTTACCTTTAAGTACCCCATTTTTGCATAGTCTTTTTGCCTACCTTGCATCTATTTTTGAGCTTAGTGTATAACATATAAAAGTCTTGTTTTTTTTTTCTTAAAATAGTTGTTTAAGGTTGCTTTGAGCTTTGGGGTTGTTTGACCCCTCTTAGGCCTTGTTTGGCCCCCATTTTGTGCTATTTTGGTGAGCTCCGGGACCACCTTGTTTGGGCCTCCTCACCACTGAAATCTTGAGGGATTTCAGTGGTGGGGATGGTGCTTTAAGGTCCTAAGAAGGAGAGGGCCATCCCCTCTCCTTGTTGCCTTCAAAAAGTGTCATTTTAGCCTCATGTGTGAGCACCATTTTTAAGTTCATGTTGGCCATGTCTTAAGTATTATTTGTGGTTATTTTGTTATGATATAGCACTATTTTTAGTTAGTTTAGACACACCATGCATGCTTAGCATACTTGTCTTGTAATGCCATGAATTTGCCTTAACATGCTTTGTGCTTTGAGCCTTGTTATAGCATGATTTTGGCCAAGCTTTGTGAAGCTTTTATGCATGATTTAGTACGCTTTAGCTTTGTTTTTAATTGCTTTGGCCATGCTTGACCTGCTTTGTATAGCCACCTTGCATTTTGGCTTGCTAGCCTCGGGTGTGTGAGTGTTTAGCATGCATTGCTTAGCTTGTTTAAGTGGTTTGGCACCACTTATAGCATCATTTCAGTCCCCATGGTATGCTTGTATGCTTGCATTTGATGCTTCCTTAATGCTTTAAAAGGTTGTAGTCTTGTGCTCCAAGTTTGGCCTCTTTTGTATGCTTCCATGCGTAGGCCACTTAGATGCTATCTAGGCGTGTCCTTAGCTTCGTTTAGGTCTGCCTTGGGACTACTTTAAATCCTCTTAGCCTTGTGAGGCTTGGTTGGTATGGCCATGGTTTAAGCCCCTTGGCTTACCATAAGTTTCGGACATCGTTGCATGCTTAGTTTGTCTTGTTTACTTGGTTTGGAACCTTTTATAACATGATTTTAGAACTTAGTATGCATGCCATTAGTCCATGTTTGTCCTCCCTTTTAGTGTGCATAAAAGTTGCCTTTTGATGGTTAGGAATTGGATCATGTATGCATACATGTTTGTATGTGCATTTGGCCCCATTTCCATAGCCTTTGGCCACTGTTTGGGCTTAGTAGAGAGCTGTCCACCTTGGTATGAGTCCATTGTTCGCGTGTTGTTGCATGCTCGCCTTGTATGTTGTTGAATACTTGGCCTACCACATGTGTTGCATGCTTGAATCATAGTGCATTTGGCATGTATTCTCATCTTTGTTTTGATTGCTTAACATGCCACATGTTTTGCATATTTGCAAAATGGCATTGCATCTTGCATGCTTAATTAGCTTGCATACTTGTTATATGCTTTCCATGCTTGCCACATGTTCATGTTGCCTACTTAGTTTCCACGCCTAAGGTGCATTGCATTGAACATGCATGCCTTGCCTCTTGAAATCAAGTGATAGAGGTTGGGCCTTTATGTGCTTATTTGGTTTGCATTTCATTTGACATGAAAGTGCACAACTTGGTTTCTTGGGCCATCACGTATTGAAATGCACGATTGGTGGTCCAAGAATCGAGTACTATCCCCCTTTGAGTCATAAACATGATAAGGGGTGTATTGGTGCACACATTTGCTTAAAATGCATTGCCATACCTTGGTTTGCCCTTTGCTGCTGTCAAAACAGGTTCTGCAGGAAGTTTTGGCTGGTCGACTACATCAAGTGCCGATCGACCAATTATTGATGGCCGATAACTCCATAGATGGTCGATGACCACTTCTATTTGGCCGGTGACCATTCCTCATGGCCGGTGGCATTTCCCAGTGTTCATAAGGTATACCATGGGAGTTGTGCCATTTTCAGAGGAGCAGGGCAGGGAAAACAGAGGCAGCTTGCGCTTGGCATTAGATTTTCGGGCGAAGCCAATCCGAGCACGCGTGCATCCCTCTTCCCGAGGCCTTTTAATGCTTTCCTTAGCTTAATTGATTTGTTAATTAATTAGGTGGCCTGTAAATTATTTAATTAGCTTGTAGGTTAATTAAAGTGTATTATTCTTTTGGTCCCTTCGAGCGAGGGTGAATTTGTAATAAGTGTGGGTGCGTGTGTGCATGTCTTCCAACCCCCACTTCTTTCTCCCTTTTACTTACCTGCTTTGATGGTTAGTATTAGGGCATGTTTAATTTAGCATACCTTATACTATGCATGCGTGCATCATTCATCAGTCTTGCATGCACCGGGCTCGGCGCATCATGCTAACCGCATAGTATTTCAATTCCAAACTTGAATACGTGCATCGAGTTGCCGCATTTCACATGTCATCCTTAGATTAGCCGAGCCTGTTCTAATGACATTCAGTATGCGATGCATTAGCCATTTGTTAACTTGAACTAAAATCATGCATGATTACTAACTAGTTCATTGCTTTGGCACGGAGTACGATGTAAGTATTTATGCTTTAGCATCTCGCATGAGTGTGAATGTTAACATGACAACATGCTTACCATGTGGCTATGTGCTTATGTGATATTACTGCCTGAATGCTTGTGGGTGAAGGTTGGATTGTTTGAGTTGGAACAACTCATTGAAATCCGTGTTTTAGCCTACTCGTGAGTAGTAGATTTCAAATCATTTCCAAACAAACGGATATGCGATGCTTTGTTCCAAATTAGGCGATCTAGTCTATACTTTTGTGCTGTGCGCATCACATAGTAAATCTAGGCTAATAACCGGAATCAGAACGCATAATGTTTTCAAAACAAGATATCATGGTTAGTAGAGGCCGATCTTCGGATCGGGCGAGAGGGGGTGCTCATAGCTGACCTTCCCCAATCGTATCCAAGTTCCCGAGCCGAGGAAACTTTGGTGATGACGGACACGTGGCCTTAGGCAAACGAGTCAGTGTTTCCTAAATTCCCCCAAAGTAAAATATTTAGGTGGCGACTTTGTATTTGGCAAAGCAGTCCATGTTTGGCATTTCTTTACAAAAATCTGTTTTCCAAAACGATTTGCCGGATTTGGACTCTTTGGTTCAGATTAAGAACCGTGAAAATTTGAGTCCGAACTGTAGTAAGCCCAAATGAACAAATCGGGATTTCCCTCCTGGGACGTTCGGGGACGTCTACAGTATCCTGTACCAGGGGTTGCGCTATTCCGGCGTCAACTTCTAACCCTAGTTCGGTGGTATCAGTTAGGTCGACTAGGCAGATATGATGACTTCCTGGGGTGAATTCTGCGACAAAGTCTGCCAAGGCTTAGGCTTTGATAGCGGTTCTGGGTTGGAACTTGATGTCGAACTGTCCCAACTCGACTGCCCACTTCAAGACTCGTCCAGAAAAGTTCGCCCTCTCAAACAGAGCTTTTAATGGAAAAACTGTGAGGACGATTATTGTGTGGGCGTGGAAGTAATGCGACAATTTCGTAGACGCCATCATCAAGGCTAAGGCTAATTTTTCCAATGGTAAGTACTCGGTTTCCGCGCCTAGCAATGTCTTGTTGACATAAAAGATGGGCAGATGTTGGATTCCTTCCGCTCGGACCAATACTGCGCTGATTGTGTGCTGTAAAACTGCCAGGTACAAAAATAGTTCTTCTCCAGGTATTGGGGTTACTAGCAGTGGTGGAGAGGACATGTATTCTTTTAAACTTTCTAGGGAGTGGTCGCATTCTTCATCCCATTCAAACTTGGCCTTTAATGCTTGAAAAAATGGTCGACATCTGTCTGACGGCCGACTTATGAACCGGTTTAGTGCAGCTGCCATACCGGTGAGATGCTGTACTTCTTTTACTGAGTTGGGTCTCTCTAGGTCCTGAATTGCTTTGATTTGAGAGGGGTCTGCTTCTATACCTCGGTTGGTCACCAGGAAGCCTAGTAACTTGCCAGATCCTACGCCGAATGCACACTTGGATGCATTAAGGTGTAGTTTGTGCTTCTTCAGGATCTAGACATCTCACTATGGTCATTCTTATTCTTGCTCTTGACCACCATGTCGTTGATGTAGGCCTCCATCGTTCTGCCTAATAATGGTTCGAACATCTTGGTGACCATCCGTTGGAATGTTGCCCCTGCGTTCTTAAGGCCAAAAGGCATGACCTTGTAACAATATAGTCCTCTTGGCGTCGTAAAAGATGTAACCTCTTGGTCTGGTTCATATATTGCAATCTGATGGTACCCTCTGTACGCATCGAGAAAGCTAAGACGGTTGTGTCCTGCCGTCAGATCTACCAGTTGGTCTATCCGTGGTAGAGGAAAGCTGTCCTTAGGGCATACCTTGTTGACTGTTTTGTAGTCCACACAGACACGCCATTTTCCATTCTTTTTAGGTACCACCACCGTATTGGAGATCCATCTGGGGTAGTGCACCTCTCTGATAGCTCCTACTTTTAGCAGGTTTTCTACTTCTTCCACTATTATTTTGGCATGGTGGAGTGCCGATCTGCGAGTGCGCTGTATAATTGGTCTGGAAGTTGGGTGGACATTCAGTTGGTGACAAATAAAGCTTGGGTCAATGCCAGGCATGTCATACGGCATCCAGGCAAACACTTTGATGTTGGAGGTCAAGAATTCTATGACCTCAATTCTCTCAATGTTGGACATAGATGAGCCAAGCAAAAAGAACTTATCCGGGTTCTTTTTATCTATGCTTACCTGTACCAAGTCTTTCACTGCCTTCTGTTCAGCGACTTTGCCAACATCTGCAAACAATTCATTACTCTCGGTCTCTTCCACCATCTGAACTGCCATTTACTGTGACGAAGCATTGCTTGGACATAATTTGGTCTCCATAGACCTCTTCAATTACTCCGGCTTCGTTGGGGAACCGCATTACTTGATGGTAGGTTGATGCTACCAATTGCATGGCGTGCAGCCATGTCCTTCCCAAGATTATGTTGTAAATGGAAGGGACTTTTAATACCCAGAATTCCACTTGCTTCGTCATGCTTCCTGCTCTGACCGGGAGGATAATCTTGCCAACTGGCCACTCTGGCATTGAGTTGAATCCGATCAGGAGAGATACGGCAGGTGCCAAGTCTTTGTCCTCCAGTTTCAACTGTTTGAAAGTTTCGTAGTACATTATCTCACATGAGCTCCCTTGGTCGATCAAAATTCGCTTGACGTCGTAATCCTTGACGCGGAGAGTGACGACTAGTGCATCATTGTGAGGGCAATATATCCTTGCCAAGTCTTTGTCTGAAAAAGACATGACATTCGTGGCCTCTATTTTTCCTTTTTTGATGGTGGGTTGCGCACTTAATACTTCCTTTAAGTGCTTAGCCTTCTTTATCATTCCCCGGAGTTCATCTACTCGCTCAGGCTCGAATACCCCATGCATTACGTTTATCACGCCTTGAGGTGGGGCGTCAACTGGTGTTCCGTCTGGATGATCGTGGTTTTGGGGGGCTGGCTGCGTCCCTCATTCTATGAACCGGTCCAGGTGACCAGCTGCCACTAACTCCTCTAGATGCTGTCTCAACGGCGTGCAATTTTCAGTGCGGTGCCCCTTTTCCTTTTGGAAGGTGCACCGAGATCTTTCGTCGTAGTCCTTCTGTGCCTTTCCCAATTTAGCTGGCCATCTGACGAAAGGTTCATCACGTATCTCACTGAGAATTTGGTAGATTGGTTTCTTGAATATCGTGGTAATGGCAGTGCGGACTCTCAACCATCTTTTGTCTTGGTCCTTTTCGTTGTCTCGTCTGCCTTGTCCATTCTTGCTTGGACGTTCTACCGTGTTGATTTTTGCTGTGGTCTTCTTATCTGGCGTTACTGTTGTACCAGATTTTGTTTTAGCACGGGCGCCATCTTCCTCCACCCGAATGTGCTGGTGTACCCTCTCCATCAAGGCTTCTATTGTGAGGGGTGGCGTCATGGTGATTGAGTCCCTCAACCTGTTTCTGACTGGAAGTCCTCTTTTGTACTGCGCGATGGCGAGATTTATGGGGCAATCCCCTATCTGGTTGAATGTCTCCCAGTAGTGACTGTTGTAGGATCTCAATGTTTTCTTGTCGCCCATGTCAATGGAGAGTAGCTGATTGATCTCCACTGGCGTCTTGGTGTTCGTTCTGAACCTTGTTACAAACGCCTCCGCTAATTGCGCCCAGGAGACTATGCTGCCTTCTGGTAGACTTTCGAACCAGGTTAAACCTAGGTCGCCAAGGCTGGATAGGAATAGGATGCACATCAAAGCTTCGTTCCGCCGGTATACTGCCATGACCTGGCGAAAGTGGCTTAAGTGCATGTAAGGGTCTGTCTTCCCTTCGTACGTGGTAAATTTAAGCTGGATGAAGCCTGAGGGTAATGGTGCGTTCTCAATCGCCGGAATGAACGGTGAGCTATGCAGTCTTGCCAATGCTTTATCTGTTGGTTCGTAGGCAAGGTACGGTATTGACATTCCAACCTTGATGCTTTCATGCGTCCGAGGAGCCAACCGCTGAAGGGCTGAAACTCTGTGTGGGTCGCGTGCCCTGGCATGCTCCTTTCGTCATGCCCTTTCTTCAAGCACAGTCCGTAAGTCGGACGATCTAGGCAACTCCGTTTATCTGGATGATGTCTGGTGCGTATGTGAGGGCCGATAGGTACTTCCCTCAGTGTAAGACCTTAATGATTTCGTTCTCTCAGACCTGGAGTAACGAGTTTTGGAAGTTCTTGATTGAGTGTCGCCTGTCCTGAGGCTCCTACTCTCTACTTGCGATGGCGTGGTATGTCTACCGTGATCTTCTGAGTGGCGAGGAGGCGTATTGCCTTTGCGTCCCTTTCCTGTTGCCACTCATTTTCCCTTGATCTGGCGCTTCATGGCCTCCATGTCCGCCGCCATCTTCCTTATGAGTTCATCTTGTTCTTTTACGCGATCCTCCAGAGCTTGAGGGTCGATTCTTCGCCTTTGCCTTTCAGGACTTTGTGAGCGAAAGTGACGGGGGCTGTTGTTCCACCTCCCCCTTGCATCCCTCCAGGGATTCTGTCGCTGGGGCTCTAAGTCCACCATGGAAGGGATAGAGGGTAATCCTTCGCGCCTCCCACCTTCCTCTGGGGTTTATCCGTCGATGGCGGATTGCGGCAAATCTTCGTTGTGCGCCATTCAACTAGCGAGGGAAACTTAATCAAGAGGTTTTGTTCTTTGTCTGATATTCGCACAGACGGTGCCAATTGTACTAGCAAGAAATATTCTTCTCGTATAATCTTGTTGATCAAGTCCGCGCTTCTTCAAACGTCGTCGCTTTACTCTCTGAACACACAAACGTGAGCTAGCCGGCGGGTGTGTGCCGGATGCCTCTTCGATGCCTAAATCAGTAAAATAGACAAATGGACAAAAAGCTCTGTGTATTCGGGAATCAAAGTTGTGTTACCTCTCCACAGGTGATGTTATGAGCTTTTATAGGTTCCGTGTGGCACAATCCTAGCAGGACTCTTACTCCTCCATGTAGAGTCCTCCTAGGAATCACATTCCTAAAAGATAATGCTTATCCTTCAACACCCCCCTCACTGTTTAAACCAAGTGAAATGGTTTTACCATGGTTGGATTGGATGTCAATATAACCAAGATAACATAGCCATGCTAAATTGGCCGAAACGACCGAGCTTAACCTAGCTCGGTTCTCTTTTCTGTTACTAGTACTTCGGTTTCACCTGTTGAGACCATGCTATCCATAGCGTGCTTAGACCGAGCTATTCAGCAGCAAGGTCCTGAGAAAAAGCCCAAAATACCTCAGCTCAATATGGTTTTGACCGAGCTAACTGTTGCCGTTCTGACCATGCCGACCGAGCTAACTACAAAACTCTTTTGGACCGTGGTAATTACCAGGCCCTTTTACTCACCCCTTTTTACTGCGGCCCACAGAATGACCCATTACCTAGCTCGGCCCAATTTACTTATAAATTACCCTCTCACTAACTTTGGTCTATTTTGGTAATGGGATTAAAAGTTAATTTTTTGACTTTCTACCTTTTGTTTAATTATATTATCTCTTCATATTTTTGTACCTTTTTTCAAAAAAAAATTTAAAAATTAATTTTTAACCTACTTTTCAAAATAGGCATTCATGCATAATTAAAATCGTATCATTATCTCATGTAAAAAATTTCTACCCTTATTCTCATCTTTTTCCATCATTCCTCTTCATTTTTTCTCTCATACCTAGAAACAAAGACATAATTTTATTGGGTTTTTTTGGTGAGAATTCCCTCTTATTGGGTCTTTTTTGTATAAAGGACATGAAATAAATTAATGCTGTCAAAACCCCTCAGAATTAAAAAATAAGATAAAAAGACACGAATACCCTTGCATATATATGGGCAATAGTAAGCTGTTGTGCTGTTTGTCTCTCTTGTTCTTTTTCTTTGTTGAAAACCATCGAAGTTTAAAAACTTTTGAATGGAAAACCCTTATTCGAAAACTGTCAATTGAAGCACAAATTGAAGATAATGAGAGATTTTCCAGTGTCATTGTCGAATGTTTCAATGTTATTGAACATTTTCATTATCTTCTACCAGTCGTTACTTCCGAATCAACCATCACAAGTCAGAGAAGCTCTATTTCTTTTACAGCTCTCTTTCTTTCTTTCTTTTCTCTTTCTCTCTCTCTCTCTCTCTCTATATATATATCCACCAACTCCATCGTTGATGGTTGTTCATAGCCTCCATCATCTCCATCATCAGTCAACATCACTCATCCACACCATTAGATGGCGACCACCATTTTTACCGCCAATCATCACCATCTTAGATTTGATGCCTACGAACTCATATTTGAGATCAATAACTTCAGATTTAAGATAAAATGACCTTATAAGTGTAAAAAAAAAATGATAAATTGAGATATTACAATGAAAAATCAAGAGTTTTTTGTTTGTTTGTTTGTTTGTTTGTTCATAGATCTAAAATAAAATTTGACTATAATTCCTTTATCTAGTATGTACTCTTTTTTTCGTAACAGTAAAATTTTACTCTGGTTAACGAAAATAAAGTCTGATTGTCGATTTGCTTAACGACAGTAAAATTTTACTCTGAATGACGCTACAATTTCTCTTTACTTTGATAATGACAGTAAAATTTTACTGTCTACATCAATTTCGATGATATTTTGTTATATTTTTTTTAAAGAATTTCATGGTAACTGGATTTTGTTTGATAGATTTTGATGAAAGGATTATAAAAATACTAATTTTATTAAAAACCAACATCTAGATCAAAAGTTATATCATTTTAAAGTTTAAAAATAAAAGGGCACATATATTGGTACATGTTGGATATGTTTTACAGTAGAACTCATACTAAACCTATATTGTTTCTGACAATAACATTTTATTGTCTTTCAAAGTAAATTTCACTCTAGAAAATAGTAAAATTTTACTCTATTGTCTTTCGAAGTAAACTTTTACACTACACCTTCACTTTTACTGAACAAGCACCATCACAAATTCTATTACATGAAATTAATCAAGAACATTAAAAAAAAATATTAAAATGCCAAATTGAATTATAAAGGAACTTAGTGAATTGGATAGACAATCAATCAACAAAACAGTAAAAATGGACTTTTATTGCAAAAGTACTACATTATTTTCATACTTTTATTACAAAATAATAATTTCTTTCACGACAATGTCTTCTTACAAGTCTTCCTGTTATGAGAGTACATCTTGCATCTACCACACTATACTTGTCTTATGTTTCTATCCCTAGATGGAATCCTATTCTTTTTTGGCCTATCGGGTAGCTTCTTACAAATTGGATGAAAGACAACAAGATCATTCACAACTATCCGTAGTCTCTGTATCGACAATACCAATTGCAAGAGGGAAAAAAAATTTATAAGAGAAAACATTTTACAATTAGTAAGTATAATACACAAAAGGCCAAAATAGTAAAACAGTAAAATATTACTATAATTAAAAGTAAAAGTTTATTCTAAAAATAAGGAAAATGTTACTCTGAAATTAAGTAAGATTTTACTTTGTAAGACACTGACAGCAGTATCTACCTTGATCCCTATCCTTTATTGTAGTTGAAAACAATGTGCTCTTATATTTGCCATTCAGGAAAATACCATCAACAAACAATAGAAATCGGTTAAATCCTTCAATGTGCAGTTTGACACAACATTGAACATAATGATATGATCACCATACTTGTATAACAACATAAGAGGTGGAACCATTTTTCAAATCTACAATCAGTTGATAGTAAAAATTTACTGTCAACCAAAGTAAAATTTTACTGTCACTACAAGTCCAAAAACAAATCACAGAAACACACAATACCAGAGTAAAATTTTACTATCATTCTATCAAACAAAAACAAAACACATAAAATCAGAGTAAAATTTTACTTTCATTTTATCAAACAAAAACAAAGCACATAAAATTAGAGTAAAATTTTACTTTCATTTTATCAAACAAAAACAAAGCACATAAAATCAGAGTAAACTTTTATTCGCAAATAAAAACAGAGCACATAGTATCGGAGTAAAATTTTACTCTCTTTCTCCCAAACAAAAATAGAGCACATAGACCCAAAGTAAAATTTTAAAATTAATTTTATTGCATTGTTCTTGGTATTTCAGTGAATGATATATGGTATTTCAGTGAAGGTGAGTGTATACATCCACTGAAGTTATTGTTGTTATGAATTATCAAATTTTAATGTGTTGTAATTGGTATTGTGATTATCACATCATTAATCAATGTTAATATTCATATTCAGGAATAGTCATACAAGCGTAAACAATAATATATTATTTTAGTCACAACATATTGTGCATCTTAACAATACAACATAAAGATGTGAATGTTCACATTAATATTGCATTTACCAAATGCACACTAAATCAATTGTAATGTGTACATAATAACAAGCAATTACAAACAATGTGGATGTTCACAGTGGCTCTATAATATTAAAACAATAGTACAACGTCAACAATGAATTACTTACAAATCACAATCAATGTTAATATTTACATTAAAAAATAGTCATACTAGCATAAATAATAATATGTTAATTTGGTTACAAGCATAGTGTGTACATAAAGATGTGAATGTTCATATTAATTATGTAATACAAATAGGTAGTTGCACCTAATATTAATTTTCGCACACTCACGTAACATTGAGTGTGCAAGCATACATTTGTGATGTAAAAGTTTACATCAACATTTATTTGAGAGATAAATGATTTAGAAGGTGTGGACACCCTATTTTTGACCGCCCGCAAGGCTCAAGTGCTTTGTCCGGTACACTCGATGATGAAAGTGGTATTATGTGTGGTTCGAGGTCTCAATAAAGGGGCCATGTTTTAAGCTCCAAAACAATCCCAAACCTCCCATATTCCCACTGATTATACCCAAGAAATCCATTTTTATACATTGTGCCACCCTTTACTGAGGCTGAAACAGAAAAACAAGAGAATGCATTGAGGCCCGATCGTGCCTCATTGAGGACCGACCGTGGCTATTGAGAGCTAGCTGGGCCTTGGTAGCGAGAAATATTGTTTTGGACAAGAGGCCGCCAGCTGTCCATTTTTGAAGATATTTATGATATTCTTGGCTTAAATTCTATAAAAACGACCATATATCTCTGTTTTGAGGGTTGGAGAATTTCAAGAAAGCCTTTATATCACCTTGAGAGCTCCTTCTTCTTATGCAAGCAACACTTTGAGTTAACCTACCACCTTGAACCTATATTCATACATCGTACACACCTTCATACCTTGGTCTAGGAACCTTGGTTGTGCCTTGAACACCATAATTCAAGCTTGAAAGTGTGTTGGAGCTTAGTTTGATCACAAACAAAAAGCTTACTCCCTTGAGAGGTATAAGCTTGCTATCTTCACTCTTGCTTTCATTTCTTTTATTTACTACTTAGTTCTTATTATTTTGTGTTGTTTTGATCCTATTTTAAGTGTTTAAGTTTGGGTTTGAAGAGCTTCCAAAAGGGTAGAGAAAGTTTGCTCTTTTTACAGCTCAAACACTTACCTTTACACCATTTTTGTTTGTTCTCTACACTGATTTTCAGAGTTAGAAAAGGGCTAAAAAAATTATACTTTGAGGTTTCAAAAATGGAGGGGTTAGCCACCCCTCCTTGTTCTTGCTTACTAGTCTTGTTTCTTTTCTTTGTCGTTTAGGATTTTTAAACATTTTTCATGCATTTTAGCCACTGTTTTTTTTATCACTTGAAGGCTGTTTCAGGGTTGTTCTAAGTTGTTTAAATAGTTCATACATTAATTACCTTGGTTGTTGTCTCATAAGTTTGCATACATAGCTTGTAGTATATTGTTCTAAGCTTTTCTTCAACTCATTTCCATGTTTAAGAACCTCATTTTAAAAAATCAACTTGTCGTTCATCTCTTTCATTTGAGAGTTATTTCAATCGGTTGACGGTTATTCAAAACATGAACTAGCGATTTACGCTTAATTGCTCAATCTCTACGGAGGTTCATTACCAATGGTGTAGTCTCTCTTTCATGTTGAGAATCACCTCTTGATTGACATATTTCTCACTTAGTGGACACACTAATCACCTTGGACTTAATGGATTAAAGGATGGTAAAGACTAATGAATTTGGCTTAAAATGAACCAACTCACATAAAGAAAATGAGTTATCTTGCTTGGGGTCCGGCCGAACGTTATGTCGAATCCGTTGTATCAAGGGTTGTCTTACATCAATTCATGATGTTCTAAATAAACCTTGAAGCGTCTTTACCTCTCTCTTTGAGTTCACTCCATGATATGAGGAAGGGGTGGTTATTGTTCATTTCATTTATTAATTTTTTGTCCAAGTTGTGTATCGAAATCATCAAGCAATCAATTTGCTCATTGATGGTTTTAGAAACAGTTCTAACCTTCTCTCGAGGCTTTCCTATGACAGAGAAGTGTGAGAGGGACAAACATAATCCAAAACACTTTGTTTGAACTGTTTTCACTTCAGAGCACAAAACAAAATTTGGCATGAAATTGAGGCACGACCGGTCTTCGTTAAGCCTGGCCAGGCTTTCATTGAGGACAAGCCAGTCATCAATGTTTGGTCAGCAGTGTTTTTTTTTGCAGAAAACAAAAGGTAGTGGTTGAAGGTGAAACAGAGCAAGCCAAGGTAGATAGTGCTGTTCTAGGACCTTGTGCATGCAAACCTTATGTATTAATGCTCCATGGGTTGTTGAAATTAATTAATTTATTTAATATTGTTAGTTATTGTTAGTCTAGTTAATTATTAATGTTGTAATTAATTATTATTATTGTTTATTTGTAATTGTTATAGCTAGTTTATTTATCATGGTTACCCTTGTGATAATAGTCTAGTTAGCTAGTTAATTTATTCATTCGATTTTGTAATAATTAGTTTAAATTCGGACTTTGGACTTTGATTCACACCCCCTTGCACGAGGGCAATGTTGTAATAAGTTGTATGTCTTCCAACCCCACGTCTTTTTCCCTTTTACTTACTTGCTTATGATGGTTAGTATAGGACATCACCTTTTGTTAGCATACTCCATATTTCGCATCCATTTGTCTTACATGCATTCAAGGTTCGGTTCATTATGCTAACCTGATATCAAATGTTCAAATTCATTACTTGAATATGTGCTCTCTCGCATGTCTTGAATGGAATCATATGCCATGCTCATAGTTGAGCCTGTAAAATACATAATGTGCAAGTTGCATTAGTCATATTGAATTAATTAGGAACATGCATATTTTTCTAATTATTTTGCTTTATTTTGGCTCGGAGTATTAGGTGAGTAATTTTATATTTTAGCATCTTGTATTGAATGTTTGTGTTGTCATGTTAAAGCATGAATACCATGAGGCTAAGTGCTTAAATGATATAATTGTTTGAATGCCTGTGGATGAAGGCTTGTTGCTTGAACTAGGATGGTTTGATCAAATGTCCATTTTAGCCCACTTTTTCAAGTGGCAAATTCACAAGACAATTTCGAAACAAAACATGAGATCAAGTGTTCCAATTCTTGCAAATTAGTCTATACCTTGTGTGCGCATCACATAGTAATATAGCTAAAAAATCAGAATAAGAGCATGTAATGTAAATAAGAATCACATCATGATTAGTAGAGGCCGATCTTTGATCGGGCGAGTGGGGTGCTCAATTCATGACCTTCCCCTCTCGTACCTAAGTTCCCGAGCTGAGACACTTTGGTAATGACGGACTCATGGCCTTTGGCACGAGTCTTGGGTTTCCTAAATTTTTCAAAAATATTTAGGTAGCGACTCTGAAATCTGGCAAAGCAGTCTATTTTTGGCATTTGATTCGAACATTGATTTTCCAAAAAGAAATGTCGAATTTGGACCATTTTTGTGTTTTCACTATTTCACATTGCATTTGTGAAATCAGATTCAGAACCACAAATGGAGTCCGAACTGTAGGGCTATTTGCCCTCCGAAAGGAGCGCTGAAAGTCGGGTTACAGAAGGTAGACGATTTACAGTTTTGGATTGAATAAGGAATAGGTTTTCTCCTTGGAATGACAGAGAGATTTTCTTCATAGAATGAGGGACTGTTGTTATTTTTGATTGTATATTAGTTTCAAAATGAAAACATGAGTAAAAAGTTTGGAAAGGCGTTTTTGTCATATTACCCTAAACAGGATTTAATGGAATATTTAAAAAGAAGATGAGTTAAATAAAAACACTTAGGAATAGGACTTTCTATAAAAATGGCCCATTAAATTAAGAATATGATAAAAATAAATGACTAAACCATCAAAAAGTGATTTAATGAATCCATATCTAGTCATGGTTATGTCTCTAGCTTAAAACTTACCTTGAAAATAATGTATATCAAAGCATGAATAGTAAAGTATCATAAATCATATGAAGCTCGTTGGAAGAGATTTGCACTATACCACTTGAAAACTTTTGCAAAATAATATTTTTGTATTATACTATATAAATTATTATTATTATTATTTTTTTAAAAATTAATGGGACCAAAAAATTGTTATACTAAGTGCTCGTTTGGTTATCATCTTTGGCTAAAAAATCACAAAAGAACAAAAAAAATTCAAAAAATCACAAAAGGACAAAAAAATTTTTGCCATTCCAAAGCCAAATAGCCAAAAAATCCAAAAAAGAAAACCAAACAACCAAAAAAGTCCCAGGCTAAAATAGTCAAAAAAGTCAAAAAAGTCAAAAAGCCAATTAAAAAAGTCATTGCCAAATGACCCTTAATACTTGATGTATGATTTTCAAAAATCAAAGGGGGCCATTCCATTGCTTCACTTGCCCCTACAATTCCTAGCTGACAACAACATCCCCTCCCACTGCCTTTCGTTGCTAGCCACTCTTCTCCTACCCTTACCCCTACTCCTTCTCCTTCACCTTCTCTAATCTCACATCATATCTTAGGTTTCGTTTGAGATGTGGGTTAGCTTTTTAACATTTTAACTATTTTAATCTGGGGTTAAAAAGTCTCGTTTGAGATGGATTTTTTAGTTTCTTTAACTTTTATGAGAGAAAAAATGAAATGATTATGGTTTAGACATGACATTTTATCTTATTGACTTTTTAGTATATTTTGCCTTTTGTGACTATTTTAACCTTTAACCCTAAAAAACCTCATGTCAAACGAGGGCTTAGTAAGTATAGAAATTCTTGTCAACTAGCTAACTTCATTGGCCTAGAGTAGATAAATTTAGTTTTTATATTACAATTTTCTATTGGAAAATGTTATAATAAAAATTTATCAAAAATAGTTTGACAATAGTTTTTTTGAAATTAAAAAACACAATGGTTGCAATTTTGATTTGAAATAAATACAAAAAGATCACATATTCTATGTTTGAGTTTTGTACAAAAATATTATTTGCATAACTTTACTTTTTTTTTTGGCTTGATAAAAATGAGAAAGAGAATCGTCAAACGTAACAATCCTCATTGAACTGTGACTTATGTTACATGGATTTTTAATTTTTTTTTCATTAAAGTACCCTTGTCTATTGGATATGACAAAGATAACAGCGTGAAATATATGTTCGACACTCATTACTTAGTTTAGACACTTAAATCTTCTAACTTTTTTCAATGTTTGAAGAATAAGAAACTCACGTTTGCTAGAAAAGGAAAATTTATAACGGAGAGAAAAATTCTAATTTTAATATATTTTACATAATTTATAACATCTTTTCTAATAATATTATGTAATATGTAATGTATATATATATGTGTGTGTGTGTGTCCATAATGAATCTTTGTACCCATATCATATTTTGGATATGTATCCTCTATCATATTTTTTATCATCTCTATTCTATCTATGTAATGTAGAATTTTAATTACATATCTAATGGCTATGAAATAGGAATATAAATTTATAATTAATTTAAATTAAAAAAGATCATTACACTCACTATTAGATGATGTAATGGAACCTCTTCATTACAAATATGTAATAGAGAGTTGGACATGATGGGTTTGACAAGCAAGCTACTAAATATGGAGTTGCGTTCTCTCAAAATGAGCTTGAATTGTAACTTGACTGTAGTCACATTAAAGTCTTACTAAGCGAAAGTCGAAAGCAAATGTGATAGTATCAGCAAAAATCTGGTTTGGGTCAAATCGACAAAAAAGATTTAAAAAGAATCTTGACAAATTCAAGGACTTCTTTGGAGGTTGTAATGTGAAGAAACGAGGACAAAAAAACTAGAAATTCGATTGATAACACTTAAACTTGTCACTTAATTACAAGAATCAAATTACAAGTTAATTAACATTATAATCGATAGGTCCAAACTAGGTTACAAACATAAAATTACAGATAATCTACTCCTAAGTGCCAAAACTACTCCTAGATATGTTACACTACTCCTAGACTTCACATGAGTTGTGAATTTGGTTGAAGGCCTTTTTCTCTTCAAATTTTCATCTTTTATATGGCTTTACCGGCCATGCCATGCTACCACGTGTCTATTTGCTGGTTTCCTTTATCTACCTATGATCTGCAACTGCTGTGACTGTTGCAACTGCCTTGAACTCTCTTTCTTTTTGAGGTTACCATGTGTCATACCCTCAATCCTCATTCTTGGGCCACTAATTTCATGCCCGCAACTCTTGGACCCTTATTGCACCTGGTTATGCCCCTATCGATAGAGGAATTCAAATTTATGGTGCCAATAATGCCTCCTTCATTTAAGGTAAAACTGGGGTTATTCCTTGAATGAATATTCACTGATATGGACAATTTTGAAAGCCCAAATAAAACCACGGTTTAAATGAAATAAACTAGGCCTATTCACAAGCCCAAAACTATTTAAATCCCAATGAATAAAAACAACTCAAACAATATAAACTTAGAAATTTGAATTGTGACTTCATTTCTACTTCTTCACCCTATACTGCTTCCTTTCTTATCATCCTTTCTGTCATCATTTCATTTCCTGTAAAACCCTAAACATGGCACCCAAGAAGGCTCAATCAAAATCGAAGACCAAACAACCTGATACTCCAGAGCCCTTTCCAATGCTTCGTTTCCCTCCCTGAAATCAAAGAGACCATTCAAATCCACAAGTTTGATAGCTGTATTATCCCTTGTAGCACTATTGCCTAAGGAGAATTAGGGACATCCTTCCTTACTTCCATGCCTGATGAATTGGCTCTATATTACCCCATTGCCCAAACAGAAAGTCTGTTACTAGATAGAGCCAAATTGGCCTGGCATCAGTGGGACATTAGTTGCAATCCCCTGCATTCATGGGAGAAACCTAGTACAGATTGGAAGCTATGGGTAAACAGGATCATGGAGTATGACCTTGGTTTATAGCGAGCTCTAGGCATTTATGATGCTATTCGTCTATCAACTTTTTCTTTTGATATGGACAAGTGGACAATTAGTGTTATATCAGTGGACAATTAGTGCTATTCGTTTGTTTCTAGTCTATGTCATGTAACTCCATGATGTTGAAATTTGGTATGATTTCGCCCACTCTCTTAGATGTTGTGCATCTGACTGGCCTACCTATTCTTGGCCAACATATTAGTGCACTCTCAGCCCCTCGTAAAATAGATTTCAACATTGTTACTAACATCAGGTATGGTAGTTTCATGAAAAAATACCAAAAGTTTGGTTTAGAACCCTTTGTTGAAGAATAGCGTTATACCTTCGATGCTTATGCCAATTTTGTTTTTGTGTTCGTGGTTTTAAAATTACCAAGGAATATCTTCCTCTGGCTACTTATGTTCAAGAGGGTACTCAGCTTTCCCTTGCTCCATTCTTTTTGGCCACACTATATAAGGGCCTCTTCACTGTAACTTCCAAAGAAATAGATGTTAACTACAATGGCCCTTTCTGGCTTTTCCAAGCTTGGTTATATGCTTATTTTCTTGAAATTAGGCCTACCCAATAAACACCATATTCCACCCCTTTTGAAAGCTATGCTGAGCATTTTTTTTTTCTTTTGACCTTCTTCTGACATAACATTTACTAAAGCCTTCACCATTTTCTATAAACTTCCCATCGACAAAGAGCCAACTCTGTTTATTCATTTTCATGATTTCCACTTCACTGCCTCTGGACTCATCTATGTTTACACTGACCCTCAAACCTTAGATGATACTTTGAGGAACAAACAAAAAGACTTCTGGGCTCAAGTCCTTATTGCGAGGTACATCTTGGTTGGAGGCTCTATCTCCACCAACAAGAAATCGAATTATAGTTTTGAAAGTTACAACCCATGCTAATTGGCAAGGCAGTTTGGATTGATTCAGATTCTCCCCTGTCCTTACTTTCATGCCAACATCCATGAATATATTGACATTAGGGATCAATTTAAGGAAAAAACAGAGGTTGAAGCCATCCTAACTGAGAACAAGCAACTCTTTGACAAGTTCAACTTCTACTTTTGCAATATCACCTCATACTCCTCTAGAAGGTTTAAATAATGGTAGACACTCATGAAAGCTATCATCAACCAGTTGAAGTCAGTAGTTGCTTCTTTGACTGGTGCCTCCCAGATATGCGGTTTCAGCATTCTTCAAACCAAAAGGCATCACTACCCATTCAAATGTGCCTAAGGCTCTAGGACATCTAAAAGCAGTCTTATAGATGTCTTCTAGGTTAATGAAAATTTGATTATACCCAGCATGCCCATCTATGAAGGATAAAACCTTACTCTTGGCTGCTGAATCAACCAACAAATCAACCACTAGCATAGGATATTCATCATTTGGAGTTGCTAGATTCAAGTTCTTGAAGTCTATGCATACTCTCAACTTTTCATTTTTCTTCATAACAGGTACAATATTCGACAGTCATTTAACATATCTGGCTGTCCTAATAAAACCTGCCTTTAATAACCTTTCGATTTCTTCCTTAACTAACAAAGTCACTTCATTAGTCGTTCTTCTTGGAGGTTGTTTATATGGAATGAAGTTTTCCTTTATTGGTAACCTGTGTTCTACTAGTGTTCTATTCAAACTAGGCATCTCTTTATAACTCCAAGCAAAACAATCCACATACTCATACATCGAACCAGCCAGTGTGCCTTTACTTTCATTAGATAAACTAGCATTTATATAGATTGGCCTTTTACAAGCCTTAGTTCCTAAGTTGAATTCCTCCCAAGGATCTTGAACATCTGCTTTGAGGTCATCAAGCTTAGTAGGAGCAACACTCAAATGCTCCAAATGCACCTCTTTACAACTCAGAGGGCTGTTGTCTATTACGCATTCTATCCATGAACAATTAGGCATAGACTTAAACTTAAATCTACTTGCTAAAAAGAAATTAAAAATCCTAGAAAAAGGAGATCTAATTACAAGAGTTGTAACTATCTCATCCAGGTTGTCTTCTTCACTTGTTTGCATCTGTATCATCTGTATCTTCTATAATTTCTTCAATCCCAAGTCTCTTTTATTTCTGCGTTAGGCTTGGCTTGGTCAATTCCTAGTTTATCTGTTGGAATCTTTCTTCAGTGGTGCTCTTGAACTCTTCATTGGTTAGAATTTTTCCTTAGGATTTGACCTCATCCTTAGCCACCTCAATTAGGCCTATGTCTTCATCATACAACACAGCCTCAATGTTATTGACATCTGCTGCAAAAAGATTGGCATTGCCCAATAGATCTCCATTCCCTTCTATTCATCTTGTTCATTGTTAGTCAATAATATTAATGCTTGATGCAAAGAGGATGGCATACACCAATTGAGGTGTAGTCAATCTTTTCCTAACAACACATTGTAGTTAAAAGTGGAATCAATTACAAAAAAAGTGGTTCTCTTAGCCTTGAACCAACCTGGAGTTATATAGCAACAACTCCCCTTGCTTCAGATAAGCCTCCAACAAAGTAACTTATATTAATATCAGTAGGTAACAAGTCCTCTGCTAATTTGCCTATAGCTCTCAAAGTTTTAGAAGGGAGAATGTTGAATATGGCTCAATTGTCAACCAAAACCCTGTCAACTAGGACTCCATCTAGATGGGCCCTTACATATAATGGCCTTAAGTGCTTGATTAGCTTTTCTTCAAGCTTTTACAGCACTAGTCTTTCCCCATCGACTGATTTTACCACCTTAATTGACCTTGGTGGCTTAACTTCTGCCTTAGTCACTACTATTTGCACAATTGACTTTGTCCAGTCTTTAACATCACCTATCAACATGTTTGGTTGGTTTGGTTTGGCTTGGAACCTCTTGGGGATGGCCATAATATTGTTGCATTCTTTAGAAACAGGTAAAAAACCAAAATGAATGGCTGCCATTTTCTCCTCAAACTCCTCTAAACTTTCTAACTTAGCATCTTCTTTTACAATAACACTACTTTCACTTACAGTTGACTTTGCACCTTCTTGATCTTTCATTTCTGCATAAACCATACCATCTTTATCAGCAGACATTAATTCTTTTTCTAACTCTTTTAATCTCAACCTCAGCATTTTCTCGTCAGGCATAACTTTTCCTTATTTTTTCTCTTTGTCCACAACTGGTTTTTTCAGTATTTGAATAGGCGGTTGGGTTACTTGCTCCTTTGATGATGATCCCGCCATTGCTGTTGGTGGCACAACAACTTTCTTAGTCCAAACCAAATTCCTTGGACCTCTATCATTTGCCATCCTAGACATTATGGAATGAAACCTTCTCTGTTATCTTCTTTTCTAAGTTCTAGTGAGTCCCATTTGCCTCCATCCTCTTGAAGGAAACTTCGGGTGAACAACCCCATGCCATCCCAAGTTAGGTAGCACTGGTGGTTTCACCATTCTTGGTTGCACATTTGGCCTTATTCTTGGGCCACTCTGCTGCTGCAGTCTCTCAAATGGTTTTGCAAATTGTTGTTGGCCTCCATATAACCTTCCAGTTTGTTATTGGCCAATATGTGGCTTTATAAGCTGTTGTTGTTGGCCATTGTATAGCATTGTTAGTATTTTTAGATTTCTATAGGGCTAAGATCCCTTCTGCTACCTTAGCATGGCTCTAATGCTGCTTGAGCCACCAAAACATGGGTGAACATGAGCTCATTGGAATAAGAATGGAGCATCATCATCACCATAATCTTTTGCAGGCCCAAATATTCCTGGGTCTGATCCATCATAAAAGATGTGGTCATTGTCAAATATTTGCAAGTCACCTCCACCCATGGTGTTGAACCTAAGACCAATATCTTTTCCTACTTTCTGGATTCCATCTATCACAATGGTTTTGGCTCTTTTGTTTTGGTGCCACATCTAAAGCAAATAAGCCTTTCATTAGGTTCTTCTTGAATCTTCTTCCTTTTTGCCTCCTTGGCAATCTTTTCTATCCTTTCTTTATAGAGTTTCTCCAACTCTACCAAGAGGACTCTAGGGTTCCTTCCACTTTTTATTTTTATTTATTTATTTATTTTTTTCTTCTAGTCAGTCGACTGGATGCCAGTAGCCACCATGTTAATGCCCACCATCTCTAGGAAGGGAACACCATCAACTGCCATTACCACTTTATCTTTCTCATCATATTTCAATGTTCCCTTTTGGATCAAATCCTGCACACAATTTCAAAATTTAATACAATTATTAGTCGAATGTCTAAAAGAATTGTGCCATTTGCAATACTTTTTTCCAATTCTATTTCTTTCTTTAGGAATATTGTGGCCATGAGTTAAAGTTAAGAATTTGTTGGCTAATAACTCATCAAACAAAGCATTTGTTTGTGACAAGTCAAAGGAATACTATAAACTTAATGCAGCCACATTTCTTTTTGTTAGCTGTGTTAATGGTCTATCAACAAACTTTTCAACCTTTCTCAAGGTCTCACAAACCATAGGCTTTTTACCAATTACTTGTGCCACATCAATGTCTACATCAAAGTCAAATTCAACTTCTTGGTAATAGGTACCAAGTGAAGTTTCCTTTCTTTCTTGTTCCTCTTTAAGAATTGACTCATAACTTGTTGCCCTTAAAGACAAGTCATACAAGTCTCTAAACATCATTCCTTCAAATTTCTTTCTTAATTCAAAATTCAAACCATTTTGAGCCAATCTTATGACTTCTATCTCAAGGACATATGCATAACACCTATTTTTTGCTCTTTTAAACCTCTCTATATATTGTTTTGCTGTTTCCTCTTGCTTTTTCTTAAATTTTGATAGGTCTACCAGAGTAACTTCAAGTTCAGTTCTAAAGAATTGAGCATGAAATTGACTCTCCATTTCTTGCCAAGTATGCACATAATTTTCTGGCAAGTTAATAAACCAAGTAAATGCAATCATAGACAATGAGTTTGGGAACAGTTTCATCTTTAGAAAGTCATTTTGCCCTACTTCTCCACATTTTAGAACAAATCTTCCTATGTGTTCAATTGTGGATTGCCTCTCTTCTCCTGTAAACAAGGGAAATTTAAGCACTTTGAAGTTCCTTAGGAGAGGTGTATTATCTACATCTGAAGGTTATGGACTCCTAAACATAGGTTTGTCTGGCCTCCTTAAACCTAGGCCATACATTTCTTGAATTAAATTCATTGTTTGTTGCCTATTGTTGATTATAGGATCCATGCCTATGTATGTTTGCTGTTGTCCTCCTCCTTGAACTTCTGGTTGGTAGTAAGGGAAAGGAGGACTAGGCCCTCTAGGCCTTAAATTCATTATATTAGGTTCATAGGCCCTGTTTGGTAGGGCTTATTTCCAGCTTATTTCAGCTTTTAGCTTAATTTAAGTTATTTTGATGTGTTTGGTTCAGCTTAACAATACAGCTTATAGCTTTTTGTAAGTCAAAAATCAACTTATTCTTTGAGTGGGGGAGGAGAAACTTAATTTATAAGTCAAAAATCAGCTTATGTTCAGAACTATAAGGTATAAGCTGTTAGGCTATAAATTATAATCACTTTCCTATAGCTCTACCAAACGGGGCCATAGTATGGCTATTGCATGACATGGCCTTGCATATTTTGAGGCCTAACTTGATTGAATGGCCTATGCCTTTGGTTTTCCATACCATAATGGCCCACTGCAAGCCTATCAAATGCATAATTGTCATACACTTGTAGTCTTGGTAGCCCCCTAGGCCTCAGTCCTAAGTCATTTGGATTATAATTAAAGACTACGTTTGGAGGATATTCTCTCATCTCTGTATATTCAAACATAGGATTCATATTCATTCTCTCTTCATATCTTTCTTGAAGTGTAGGAGGTCTATAAAATGATACATGTTCATTTACAATTGTATGTTTTTGAGGAGTTATAGAAGGACCACATTGTACCTTGTTTACCTGAGTCTCTTTCATGGCTTTCCTTGACTGACTGGGTTTAATATTGGCCTACTTGAACAAAGCCAATAGGTCATCAACCACCATCTGGTTCTCATGTGAAGACATGGAACCAATTGTTTGTTGAGTGTCCAGCAGAAGAGCTTTCCTTGGATCTGTAGGAGGACTACTTGTTTGGCCTTCAAAGGCCACATTTTGGCTATTCCCTTGGCCTACTTCTTGTCCAGCCACTGAATAGCCATAATCTATGCTGTCTTTAACTCATTCAGACTCACCAAAGATCTCATGTTGTTTTTTCTTAGCCATCACTGCAAATTAGACAGGTTCTACTGGGCATGCCAAAATATGTTAGTAAAAATCTGGTTTAGGTCAAATTGACAGAGAAGATTCAATAGGAAAACTAATTTCGCAAACAGAAATACAATTAAGCAATGTGGTTGGTGTTTTATGCCTTGACAGATTCAAGGACTTCTTTGGAGGTTGTAATATGAAGAAACAAGAACAAACAAACAACAAATTTGATTGATAACACTTAAACTTGTCATTTAATTACAAGAATCAAATTACAAGTTCAAATAACATTACAATCGACAAGTCCAAACTAGGTTACAAACACTTAATTACAGATAATCTATTCTTAAGTGCCAGAACTATTCCTAGATAAGTTACACTACTCCTAGACTTCACATGAGTTGTGAATTTGGTTGAAAGCCTTTTTCTCTTCGAATTTCTAGCTTTTATATGGCTTAACTGGCCATGCCATGCTGCCATGTGTCCATTTGTCGATTTTCTTTATCTACCCATGATTTGCAACTGTTGCGACTGTTGTAACTGTTACGACTGCCTTGAATTCTCTTTCTTTCTGGGGTTGCCGTGTGTCACACCCTCAATCCTCCTTCTTGGGCCACTAATTTCATGCCTTTGACTTTTGGACCCTTATTGCACTTGGTTATGCCCCTATCGATAGAAGAATTCAAATTTATGATGCCAACAGATAGCGACCACATCACTCCATAGAAACTTGCTTACCTAATCCAGTGGAATGAGCTCCCACATCCTACTGCTATACCAATACTATTTGATCAAGTAACACTAGGCTTTCAAAATCCTTCTGACAGTCATAGATGGTGTATGGTAGATTAATAGTTTCATTATAAAAATGATTATTCCATCAAGTAGCAATAGATCTGTTCAAAAAAATCAAGTAGCAATAGAGATTCCAAAATATAAATGCAAAAATTAATTTTATATGATTAGCCTAACCCTTTTTTTAAACATTAAAGATGGTAGCCTACAGTCTAACACGATGATATTCTAGAGATATGAGAAATTTTAAACTTGAGTAGCTTCAATTAATTATTAGTCTACTCTGCCTTCTAATTTTATCATTAATTCATCTATAATTAGTAATGTCTTACTTTCTCCGAACAATTGGAGATTTTGAAGTCACCTTCTAGTAATTGTTCAGTTTTTCTGCAAGAAGTCTATGCTATGTTTGGATCTTAGATTTATGAAAATAAATGAACATTTTAAAAAGTAAAACTTTCATTAGTCATTTTACCACAATGGGTGTTTTCAAGAATTGTTGATTCAACTCTATGCTGCTATAAAAGCACAATTACAGGGTAAAAACACAAGTATCCACACATAGACCATCCCAATTCAAACAGGTGCATTAAGATCTATGCATCTCTCTCTCTCTCCCTCTCTCTCCCTCTCCCTCTCCCAACCCTCTGTGACCATCTTCTCCATCATCAAACTTTATGATCTCATTTGGGCTAAAAGCTTCCCAATCACCTCAAAACCAGTTCAGAAAAATCTGCTACTCTTTCCGGGACATATTTCTTTAGCATTAATGTGCTGTCACCAGCTGATTTCCCGGTGTAATCCTGAAGCAAAAACACCATCAATTGTATGCATTTGAACAAGTTTTTGTTAGAAATTGTATAACAAAAGTTGAGTAATATATATATATATATATTTTCCTTACTGGAGGTTTAAGCCATTTTTCTTCAGTAGTGAATTCGGTACGCTGCCATTGAGGTAGTTATTTTGGAGTTGCCTGTCAACCAAAGCATATCATCAAACCAAGTGAGTTACTCATATGCAATTGGATATTAGATGGTCTATCAACAAATCTGAGGTTGGATCTAAATCTGGCATAAGATATTCATTAGGAGATTCAGATTAAATTCGATCCGTTGATAGGCCTAGATTAGATTGTTAAATGGCTTCTATCAGCGGTAGAAACATACAGGGAACGAAGATGAGTAAGTTGACCGAGGGACTCAGGGATCTCTCCTTGGAATTGGTTTCCATCCAAATGCCTTTATTTGATCATCAACAAAGCCAATTTAATTAGGTTTTGCCAATAAATATGAAATTTGTTGTGAAAATTGAGAAATTTATAGGGGAAACTTACAATATTTCAAGGGACTTCAAAGAGCTCATTTTTGGTATTGAACCTGAGAGTTTGTTGCCTTCAAGCGTACTGTAAAAAAATACATTTCCAATTAACAGGCTTCTATATATTGAATGACACAATGAATCATTCAAGAGAGGTAGGAAAATAGGGTTGTGTACTTACAGACTTGTAAGTGCAGTTAAATGATCTACGCTCTCAGCCAACTCTCCTATGAGCCCAACATTGGTTAAATTTCTTCATTTAACCAGAAAAAAAAGGGTACCCAAATTAAACATAATCGAATTTAAACAATACATGTGTTTGTTATCTGGATCATGACTTCCATATAATTAATTTGATTTTGGAATGAGTATCATGTTTTGGTTTGTCTAATGCCAAATTGAAAATCATTAATTTAAACGGAAGAACAAAATTGAAACTGCATTTAAAGTGTAGGAATTAAATTGTTTAATTTAAATCTATATGAATTAAAGTAAAATTTGAGTCAAATTATAGGGATTAAACATGTAATTTACCCTAATATAAATCTGGTGAACTTACAGAGAAACAATTCGGGCATATTTTGCACCAATAGAGCAAGTAACTCCAGTCCATGAATGCTTCTCAGGTAGACATGGATCTCCATGCCAATCTCCAGGTGGGTTGTCAAACCCTCTTGCTAAATCCTCTATAGCTATCACTGCAAAAATATGCCCATATAAACAAAATTCAATCACAAAAAATTAGCGCAAATTAATTTGTCTTTTACGTCATTTTGGTCATTGTAATTTTAAGGGATAATTGCAAAAAAATGGTATAGACTCAAAATGATTGCTAAGAGATGGAAGTACAAATCTTAATTGCACAATCTAATGCATTAATTGCTTGCACTTGTATGATATTACAATTATTTTGTGTTGATGCTATGAAAAACTTGTATCAAATTTTTTGCTTGTACAAATTTTCAACTTAAACACAATCAAACAAGCAAAAGGAGAAGTGAAAATGAAGAAAGTAGAGGCAGGGATACCATACCATCTCTAGTGAGAGTCCTTTTCCCCAGAGGAAAAATCTGAAACACTTCCCCGGCATTGATGAGCGGCCCCACTGGCGAATCGCTATGGGGAGTCAAAACAATCTCAGTTTGTCCGGCCAGCGGCCAGTGAGCCGTATACACACTCACTCCTTTAGTGGTGACATTAATATCAGTATAAAAGTCCATTCCGTTGACAGCAACACTGAAAACTCTCCAGCTATATGGACTCGGATTCCTGTTATCTTGGAAGTAGAGTGCAATGTAGTAGTTGGTTTTAGGTAGCAAAAATGGAGGCCATTTGACTGTCAGTTTCTTGCCTCGGCTTGTCGTGATGGCGGCCGACAGGGCCTTTGCCGGAGGAATGTTCCAGAATTCGGAGGCTGTTATGTTGGAGCGGCTTGTGACGACGGGATTGCTGTCCTTGAAGGGTGTCCAGAAGCGGTTGAATTGGTCGTCTGGAAAACTAGTTTTTCATGTGTTCAATGGTCAGTGAGTGTTACAAGGTAATCAATCAAGCAAGGGCTTAATTACACTTGGGGGAATTTATATCTCACTGGAACATTCAAAAGTTCAATTACTTGTCAATTAGTAGTTGATGGAAAAGTTTATCATTTTAGATTTTAATGATATTTTAAATTTTATCACTAATTTCTAAATATTTTTTCAAACAAACCCTGACATGTAATTTTCTCTTACACCTTTTAGTTTGATTTTTATTATTTTAATTTTAGTAATTTAATCCCTACACATTAAGTCTAATTTTAATTCAGTCATTTTATTTAAATTTCTATTAGTTTTGTCTAGGTGTACACCTTAGAAAATTGACAAATATCTCAAAATTGTTAATTTTAACATTCAATTTTGGATGGAATGACTAAATTAAAATTACATATGAAGTGTCAGGACCGAATTATTCAATATGAAACTATAGAGACTAAAGTTAAATTTATATCAAATTATAAGAATAAAAAGTGCAATTAATGTTTTAAGAAAGATTACTAAAAATTTAATTCAGATGTAAAAAGCATACAAGAAATAATGGACTAATCACATTTTTCTATCTCACACCTTATATCTAATCTCACTTTATTTTCTAACATTTTAATTGTCTCAATCAATTTTTAAATTTTGAGTCAAATAACAATTTGATCCATTTGTCTGACGCTGTTTCGAAAACTAACTGACAATAGCAATGTAATGGTATTAATTATATTTAGCACCTTTATATTTTTATCAAAATTTCATTTCAGTCTAACACTCTTGAGTTTTCACTAGGATGTTTTTTAATGACTTATAAGTTGATTTTTTTTTCATATTATGAAAAAACGTATAAAAAAGTAAAAAAGAAATGTGACTTAAATAAGTCAATAAGTCAATATTGACTTTTTTTTAATTTATCCCAAATGAGGTCTAAAATCTCACTATTGACATCTACACTTCAATTTTTTTTCATCAATTTTTGAAACCCAACTGAACCCAATTGTACGTTGACTTGAAGTTGGGGATTAATGAGACGATTAAAAGGCTATAAAACAAATTAAGATTTTATGTAAAATACAGAAATGATTTACCATAAAAACACAAACAAAAAACAATAACACAAACAAATAGAGAGAGAGAGAGAGAGATTAATTACCTAATGATTTGGGCTTCACATCCGAAGCAATTCCTGGCAACGGTACTCAAAGCATAGTTGTCAAAATCGGTGGAATTATAAAGCGAATCCTCTAAATGCTGCAACTCAAGTGCCGAAATAAATGGACTCGACACCGTGTGCTGGTTCCTCGCCAAGCAAACGCTCAACGTCTTCCCGTGCGCCGTCACTATGATTTCATAAAACGAGCTCAGACCGTTGGCGTAATCCTCTGTGGTGTTGACCATGCTCCACTTGGTTCCATCGATGAACTGATCGAACACTGGTGGTTCTTTTTCTCCATCGTAGCCTCCATAGTAGTAGGTTGTTTTCACCAGAAATTTCCCACCTTTGATCACCGGGAATACGTAGCAGTATTTATGAGCCGCATTGTCAGGGAAATACCGGAGTGTGGATAACACCAGGTGGAGACCGGGTTGTTTCAAGGTGGTTTTGTTTCCCACCGTTATGAACCCATCGTCGGTGATGTATTTCAGGCCTCCTTCCTGCAACTCATTGTCCGAGCCGCAATTTAGCAGGAAACCTAGATTGGTTGCATTTGAAAACTGTTAGCAGTTATTTAGTAAAACAGTTAAGAAATAAACATTTTTAGTTTTTCTTTTTTTCTTTTTTTGGGAGGGGAGGGTGTGAATCTTTAAAATTGTTATGTGTTCTATATTTTATTTAATAGAGTAGATGTGTTTGCATGTATTCTGGTTTTAAAATTTTATATTATCAAAATACCCAATATTTTTAATACGTATTACTTGATATTTCAATACTTGATGTTGTTGTTTAAAATAAACTTGTGTATTTATGTAGGTGTTTGTATGATAATGTTATGTACGCAAATATGCATGGAGAGAGAGAGAGAGAGAGAGGTGGTAGTGGAATAATGGGTTACCTCTAGGTGGTGCAGAGCCGGCTTGGACAATGAGAGGGATGCTAACAAGCCATAGTAGGAAGATGGGGACGGACATTGTAGGGAAGGGATAGCAGAAAGGATGAATGGGGAAGTTTAGAGAGAGAGAAAGAAAGAGAGACGTTGAGAGAGGAGAGAGAAAGAGATACTGAGAATGAGAAAGGAATGTTTGACATGGAGGGCTGACCATCAGAATAGGGTAATTGATACTTGACTGGGTCACATACCATACCATTATCACCGTCGTTATTATTAGGAAAAAATATAATTTACCATCATTATTATTGAGGAAATTATAATTTAGCGGGTTTTAAAAAAAATACTGACAAATATATGAAAAACTTTAGAATTTTAATTATTTATAAAAATTTATCAATTCACTGTAGTTCCCCCCCCCACCCGAATTGTATTTTCCTCTTATTATTATTAGGAAAAATAATCAATAATTTCTATTTTACTTTTAGGATTACTATTAAGTCCTGTCAATTTTTTTTTTTGATCAGCAAAGAAAATTTTTATTGATAATGAAACCATACATTACGTATGAGAATATATCAATAAGGATGAGAAATAAAGAAGGAGAAAAAGGAAAACATAGTGTTGGTGAGAAACCAACACTGGCTCACATAACCACAAACACTAGATGCCACCACCCAAAAACTAGCTTAACAGCTTGTTGCCACCACCCAAAGACTATCTAACAAAAGCATATACCCACTACATGCTCCAATGTTGCTTACTTGTTGCCATCCTACATCCTTCTTAGACCTATCCTTCCTATTTGGACATCTCTTTGTCCTGTAACTCTAGCTCAATAATCTTATTCAGAACATCCTCTTCTTTCCATTGAAATTAATGCCAACAGATTTACCCAATTGTATAGTGGCTTTAGCTTCATTGAGAGGAAGGTTGCTCAGGCTAGAAACACCCTCAGACAGATCTGAACGAGCTATCGCAGCTGCTGTTGGTCTGAAGATGATAGACTTAGAGATGTGCTTGCTGACTGTTGTAACTTTATGCCCATGAAGTCTAGCAAAACTGGTGAACTCCTCCAGCCAAACCTTCTTCTTTTTTTTTTTTTTTTTTTTCTTCTTCTCATTCTGTAGGAGTTTAGGGACAAAAGCAGGTTGCCTTCCTAAGCCTGAATGATTTAGGCTCAGAAAACCCTTCCCATTTAAATTCTTACTTAGTGTTTGGGCCAAATCCATTTCAAGATTGATGCCATGTCCATGCCTATCTTTAGATCCACTAAAGCTTCTGAGAAAACCAAGAGTAAAGACTTGCTTAACATTAATTTTTGGGCTGTGCACTGACTCCACCATCATGGTCTCCTCGACAACTGTGTTAACCTCCTCTCCCAAATGACAATCACTAGGACCTGTCCTCTGCTCTACCTCCATGGTACAAGATTCATCTTCTCCGTTGAAACCTCCATCACACTTTGACTCCTCAACAACTATGTTTATTTCCATCACACTTTTTCCCTCCTTCTCCCTGCAGCACTCCTCTGGAATTGTTCCTTTCACACCATTGCCACAGATTTCGTTGGAGCTGCACTCTTCCAAGCCATCGTGCTTCATGATACTAAAATCTGCTAAATGTTCTTCACACACAAGAATGGGATGAAGTTTACCTTTGCACTCCAAAAATATATTTTTGTTAATAATCTCCATAGAAGATATAGCCACTCTGATTCTGGTATGGGAGAAGGGCTTTGGTTGACAAATATCTCCATCCAAGCTTAGAACAGTACCCCAAATGCTTCCAATATTGTTGAGTGTGTTCCAAAGACTTAAAGGCAAGCCATAACACATCAACCACACATATCTCTCTTGTTCTAAATAAAAACCTAGCTTCCATTCTACCACAAACTGGCTCCAATCCTTAAACCATTCTTTGATATTGCAAATATTCACCTCCTCTTGAGATTTGAAGGTTAATACAACATCTCTTCCTCCCCATTTTTTGACCATTACTTGATCCAACCCTTTCTCCTTCAGGACATTTTCAATGCTAATAGTAGAGTATTCAGAATTAAGCCTGACTATTGTACTATCATAAAGCCATCCATTATCCTTTTCATTGGCTTTTATGATCAATCTTGCTTTCTCAACCACAGTGGGTGTGTCCCCTTTTAATACTTCAGAGAATGATCTTAGGCCTGTAAATGAAGCATCACTCCTGTTTCTGTTAGTTTTAGGAGGTCTTCTGGTGGTATAAGGTCTGCTCCTGCTCTGATCATCTTTGTTGCTCTTGATATTGGTAGCTTTTTTAACTTCTAGCACCCTTTCATCTACCAACAGACCATTCGCTTTTTGGATGGCAATGCCTGCTTCTACAGAGCAGTCAAATCTCACAAAACCAAATCTAGAGTTTGACACTGTCCTTCTTTTGAAGGGTATAAAGACATCCTTAACTATGCCAAACTGTGTGAAGAGTTTGAACAGGGTTTTAGCATCCATAGCTGAAGGTAAATTATCCACAAATAAAGTGAATAGTCTATGATTAACTTCCTTGCCTTGAACTCCACCTCTGTCCCGTTGCCTCATTACCAGAATCCAGCCTCTATTTCCTCATTGTGCCATTGCATTTTCACTAAAGCATTTTATCAAAACAGGTGGAGTGCGAAAACTTCTTAACTGGGAAAAAACAAGACCAGCTACTCTTTGCTTCCCCCCAAATCACAAAACCCAGATTAAATTAGAAGGTGAGAGACAATGCTGAAAGCCTTACTTGAATGTTGATGGATGGTATATTTGAAAAATTGATCAAGTCGCCGCTAGTGAGTTCTGACCAAGTTCTTCTTCAAAATTGAGTGTAAAGCCCGCGCAGAGTTCGGATAAGAGCAAAACTACGGCGTTGACGGGATGGGATTGAGATCAAAGGATGGGAGCTATAGATTGTGATCTCTAGATTTCACCGACCGTTGTGATCTTTGATGCCACCATTCCTTTGTTTTCTCACTTTAACTTATAACTCCTTACGTTGTTAAGAATCATATGCAAATTTGAATCCAACATTTTTCATAAACCAAAAGGATCTTATACCAAGTTAAACTAATTATTATTAGTTTACAAAAAAGTTTAGTCCTGTCAAATTTTATATAAACAACAAAGTCCTATTTTTCATGGAATATTTTCAAAAGGTTCATTATTGCATAATGGTGTATGGTATTCCAATTTTATCCCTCATTTAATATGACAAGTATTTCAAAAATATTTTTAATCCAAGTAAAATTATATTTTTAAATTGTAAAAATTATGATGTTGTATTAATAAAATCATAAACCACAATGATAAAATTATCAATAAGTTCTATTTTGTTTTGAAAATTATTATTGAATTATATCAAATTTTAATATTAACAAATAAGTCTATTATTTATTTATTTATTTATAAATTGTTAAAAAAATTTCAATTATTTATAATAGTATATTGTTATACATTAAAATATGAACCAAAATTTTCATAAATAATTTTAGTTTGTTTAAAATTTTATATTAAAAATATTTTTTATTGTTGAAATTAAATTCATTTTAATAAACAAAAGCATAAGCATAATATTCATCAACTATCACATACACTGAAAAATATATAAAATTTTTAAAATATTATTTTTCATACCACTTATAATTTTAATAGATTTTTGTCCTTTTAGATTGTTTACACTAAAAAAAATGCATAATTTGAAATAATAGAAAATTATGCATTTATACTATAATTGTTGGATCCAATAGTTGTTTATGATTTTTAAATATAATATTAATAATTTTACAATTAAAATTTTAAATTTTAATTAAGTTAAAATTGTTAATAAAGTTGTTGTTCATTTTAAATGAGAATGGTAAAATTAGGATAAAATACACAATTTTAGAGTAATGAACTTTTTGAGAACATTTTATAACAAATAAGATTTGTTATCTGTACTGAAGCTTGATAGGACTTAATAGTGATCTTAAGAGTAAAATGGAGCTTTTAAATTATTTTCTGTTACTATGTCACGCCCCACTTTTTATTACCCGATTAACATTACCATATCCGTTGTTAAAGTCCATTTCATTTATACAATATGGAAATGAAATCCACTTACATTCATAAATACATAAAGATTCGCTCAACTGTATAAACAAATTGAAATGTAACATGAATTATAATTGAATAAATTGTCTGTAGGCTTACACTATTATATAAAAGAGAAGGGATTCAACCATCTCAACAACAACGGCGTTCCGCCAACAAATAAAGGCCTCGTGGCCAACACGTAAAGAAGATCACCGATCTTGTTTCAATTATCGACTTGTACTTGAAAAAGGATTAACAACGTAGGATGAGTATAAAACCCAGTAGGAATCCCAACATGATCCTAAACAATAACAATATACAGATAGTTATGATTATGAATGCTCATATCATAAATTATGAATAATGTGACACACTGTAATCAAAGTATACTTATATATAATATTTTTCTAAAAATCGTCCAATTTTCTTAACAATACATAACGCTAACTCTTCATTCTTATACATCATCCATTTCATAAATAACATATATTAACGACGTGTTTTTGATAACGTGTTCACAAAACTAAATCATATTTCATTCCTTACACTCCTAACACATCACATACCCCCATTACTAATACGTGAATGACATTTCCACGCCCTAAGCCAAGGGTAATCAAACATTTCTACAATCTGTTCTACATACAAATTTTTATACAATACCTTTAACACAAAAAGAAAAAACGTACTTGCCAAGACTACGACACAATCATATGAGATAACCCGACCTCATCAACCAAACCGCTACTACTTATGACGCACACCGATAAACCGATTTAACACTGACACCCCAACTCATGCTCTACTTGCCGCAAACATGGTAAGCAAAGGATACACCTTTCCACAACGAAATACCAATTTACCAGTCACAAGCTGGAAGGGAATGGTATATCTGTCAATTTACCAGACACAAGCTGGAAAGGAATGGTACCTGTAGACACCCCATTTTCACCGCCCTTAAGACTTGGGCGTTACTGATAGTTTACTTGGTGTTGAAAGTTGTGCAGTGCAAATGTCCGATTCCTTCGGCAAGAGGAGAGTCAAATCCTAACCTCACACCCCATTTTGGACCAAAGCTATTTTGAATGGTTTTTAGACCTTAAAATCCTCTCTTTTAAAACATTTTTGAAACAACGTTCCTACGATGTTCCGACGCTCGCATTTTGTTAAATGTTGCGCCTTTCGATAAACCGAGCGCGGACAAAGTGGAAATGAATGAAAGAGAGATGAAATCTCTGAAAAATATTTCAAAACACCTTGTTTATGGGTTTGAACTTGAAGAAAATAAGAAAGGAGAGAAGAAAACTAGTTTGGGAGAAGTTCGACATCAATCTGGTTGGATCGAAACTGCGTGGCTTCACCAAAACACGCATAACTTTTTGCACAGTTGGAATTTTGATGCAAGGCAGGCGCCATTGGAAAGCTAACTTCTGGGGCTTCAATTTGGACACTTGGCCGACCACTTTTGGCCTTTCCAGCGATTGGCCGACCACTTTCTCTTTTGGTAGACCAGAAAAATTAGCTGGCCGACCAGAAAAAGTGGCTGGCCGACCACTTAACTGGTCGGAAGCTTTCCTTCAGCTTTTTGAAGATATTTTGGGCCACCTGGCACAGCTAGAGAGCACAAGAATCATCCTCCATACATGTGTATGGAGGGATGGCCTTGAGCCTTAGCTTCTTCAAGAAGCTTATGCTATTGCTCTCTATAAGAGGGAGGCTCCTCCTCCCACCTCTAGGTTCAGAAATTTGAGGGTTGAGAGTTATACATACATAGTTGTATCTATCTTCCCCTTTGCTTCATTTTTGTGCCTTAAAAGTGTAGTTTTGTCTTACTTTTTCACACAAACACACACTCAAACACCATCCTTTTGCTATTGAGGTGCTTAGGAGTTGTTCTTGGTGTTCTTGGGTTGGTTTGAGCTTGGAAAACTTGCTGGAGTTGCAGCTTTGAAGAAGGTCTTTAAGGGTGAGTCACTAGCCCTTAAAACCCCCATTCTTGCTTAAGGTTTTAGCCCTTCTTGCATACGTTTTTAAGCTTAATTCTTAACTGTAAAAAGTTCTTTCTTTGTATGCTTAAGAAGTTTGTTTAAGGTCCCTTTTTCATTTGGGGTGGTTTACCTCTTCTTAGGCCTTGTTAGGCCTTGTTTTGAGCCATCCCTTTAGGCTCTTCTAGTAGCCTTTGCATGACCTTTCTACCACTGAAATCTATAGGATTTTCAGTGGTGGAAATGTGGTTTTAATATCCTAAATAGGAGAGGGTCATCCCCTCTTCTTGTATTTTGTTTACTTGTTTCACATGCCTCATGTTTGAGCATCTTTGTTAAGCTTATGTTGGCCATATCTTAGCTTGTATTTGTGGTTATTTTGTTGTGGCATACCACTGCTTTTACCTGGTTTGCTCACTCCATGCATGGTTTATACACTTGTACTATAAATCTTACAAACTAGCTTTGTGTGCCTCATGTTTAAGCATGTCTTTCTAGCTTGTTTTGGGGCCATCTCAGTAGGTTTTTGGTGTTGTTTTAACATGCCTTAGATTTGTTTTTGCTTGGTTTGGTTGACTCTTGCATGCCTAATACACTGGTAGTGCAAATCACTTAAACTAGTCTTGTACGCTTCACGAAGTAGCATCTCATTCTAGCTTACTTTGAGTCTATTTCAGCATGTATTTGATGATGTTTTGCCATGTCATACCTCTGTTAGGGTTTGGTTTGGTTGGCCTTTGCATATCCATGCACTTGTAGTGTAATTCCATGAAATAGTCTAACATGCTTCATGTTTTGACATGTCTTTTTAGCATGCTTTTGGCTTGACTTAAAGAAGATTTTGTTCATGTTTACCATGTTTAAGGTCTGATTTTGGTTGTTTTGGCCATGCATGACTTGCTTTGTATAGCCATAGTTCAATCTAGCTTGTTAGCTTTGTGTATTGAGTCCTCTAGCATGCATTACTTGGCCTATTTGAATGATTTGGCATCATTTATTATGTGATTTCAGTCCATGTTCCATGGCCATACACTTGCATTTGTCACTTATTCAATGCGTTGGAGGGTTTGCCCCTTTATGCCTTAACATAGGTCATTGCGTATGCCTTCATGCCATAGCTTGCGAGCCATCATTTCAGTGCTTATTTGGGGTTATTATGCTATGATATAACTCTGATTTTTGTTACTTACGTCATCCCATGCTTGGTCATAATGGGTGTAGTGTAATCCACTTTATTTGCTTTGTATGCACCATGCCTTATGCCCTCCATGCTAGCTTATTTTGGCTCCCTTCCATGCATGTTTTAGACTTATTTTAACATATTCTAGGACTTTTTGGGTTGCCTTGGTCACACGCTTCATGTTTTGTATACTTATAGTACAAATGCTCTTGCTTGCCTCAAGCTTTGAGCACCATTGCATGCTTCACTTGTGTTGTGTGCATGATTTGGCATCACTTAACCTGACATTTCAGAGCATTTAGCATTGCCATGTTCCTACCTCAATCATGCTTTAATTGCCTTTGAGTGTTATGCATTGTCGCTTAGTTTATGCCTTAGCTCGTATGCTTGCATGCTTAGGCCTTTGAGCCCCCGTCTCAGCATGTTTAGGTCCTTATTTTGACCTACTTGAGCGCTGTCCATGGTTAGTTCATGCATTTATGCCTCATGTGTAGTCCTCTTTCCTTGTCTTAAGCTTTAAGGACCATTGCATGCCATGCTTGTGTTGACTAAGTGATTTGGCATCATTTCTTGTCTAATTTCAGTGCACTTAGTGTTGCTACACTTCCATGCTTTTCACTCTTTAAGTGTTCTTGAGAGTTGCACCTTAATGCCTTAGTTGGTGAGCCAATTGGCATGCATGCTTGTACGTGTTTTCAGTGCCTTCATTTTAGCATTATGGCCACTGTTTTGGCATGACTGAGGTCTGTCCATTTCGGTTTAAGGCCATTGAGTATATGGTTTGCATGTTGATGCATGTTTGGTGCATTGCACATTGTTGCCCTTGTTGCATTGCATTGTGCATGCATGCATTACATTGTATTAAGAACCCTCATGATTGCCTTGCATTGAGTATGCCATCTAGTTCTTAGCATTTAGCATTGTGTATGCCATGTTATGCCTTGCATTGTGTATGCTAGGTTGCCAGTTGCATTGAGTATGCGATGTAGTTGCATGTTCGCATGCTAAGGTTGCATTACATAGCATCGTGCATGACATGTTTCTTGCTTGCATCGTGTTTGGAATAGGTGTTAGTCCAAACACAGGAAACGAGGGACGTTTCATACTTAAAGTGATGAATCGTGCCTTAATTCCCGGTCGCCGACGCTTTTGATCATACATGATAGAGTTCTAGGCCATATGTGTTTACTTGTGCATTCATTTTACAGTGAATTGTGCAACTTCGCCTCTCGGCCATCATGTATTGAAATGCGCGATTGGTGGCCTGAGGGTCGAGAACCTACACTCCCTTGAGTTCATGACATGATAGGGAGGGTGGTTGTGCACACATATTGTGCACACATATCTTGCAAATACATTGCCATGCCCTTTCTTGCTCTCTGTTGCAGCAAATTGCAGTTCAATAGCAACAACTGGCCGGCCAGCCAGAAAAACTAGCTGGCCGACCACTTTTCTGGTTTTTCAACAACCAAAGTGGTCGGCAGGTACCTAGAGAGACCAAAAATGGTCAGCTACCCTCCCACAAGACTCCCAAGGTGAAGTTTCAACTTTCTGGAGCCTGGTGCAAGTTTCTGAGAGCAAATGAAAACAGAGACAAATTGAGGCATCGCATTGGATTTCCGAATGAGGCGACCGAGCATGCATCCAGTCTTCTCCCTCCGAGAACCTCCTGTTTTACTGCTTTCCTTAACTACCATGCTTAGATAGCTAGTTTACGCTTTGGTTTGTACTCTTAATAGTTAATGCGTTAGCTATTCAATTCGTTTTGTAATAATTAGTTAACTAGGATTAGTTAATTAATTTGTTGTGTAATAATTAGTTTAATTAGCTTAGATTAGCCAGTTAGTTTCTTATTCGGTCTATCCCTCGAGAGAGCCAAGTGTTGTAATAAGCGTGCGTGTGTGTGATGCATGTCTTCCAATCCCCATTTCTTTTTCCCTTTTACTTAACTGCTTATAATGGTTAGTTTTAGGGCATATTTCATTTAGCATACCTTATGTTCGCATGCGTGCATCCATTCATCTGTATTGCATGCACCGGACTTGGCGCATCATACTAACTCATTGTATTTTCAATACCTATTTGAATACATGTATCAAGTTGCATTTCACATGACATAACTAGAATAGCCGAGCATATCTTAGCTGCATCTTCGCATGTGTTACATTAACCATCTTAACATGAACTAGGATCATGCATGATTTCTAACTAGTTCTTTGTTTTGGCTTGGAGTACACTGTGAGTGTTTACGCTTTAGCATACTGCATGTGTGTTAATGTTGCCATGAAAGCATGCTTGTTATGAGGCTAACTGCTTAGTTGATTAACTGCTTGAATGCGTGTTGGTGATGGTTGGATTATTTGAATTGGAACAATTCATTGAAATCCGCATTTTAGCCTACTTGCGAGTAGCAAACTTCAAACCATTTGCCAAACAAACGGATATGCAATGTTTTGTTCCAAATTAGGCGATCTAGTCTATACTTGTATGTTGTGCGCATCACATAGAAAGACTAGCTAATTAATCGGAATAAGAACACATGTATTTTCAAAAACAAGATATCATGCTTAGTACAGGCCGATCTTTGATCGGGCGAGCGGGGGTGCTCATTAAATGACCTTCCCCAATCGTACCCAAGTTCCCGACCTGAGGAAACTTTGGTGATGACGGACACGTGGCCTTAGGCACGAGTCAGGGTTTCCTAAATTCCCCCAAAATAAAATATTTAGGTGGCGACTCTGTATCTGGCAAAGCAGTCCATGTTTGGCACTTCTTTATTAAAAATCAGTTTTCCAAAATGATTTGTCGGATTTGGACTTTTTGGTGATTTATCGATCTTACATCGCACATTGTGAGATTAGATTCAGAACCGTGACATTTGAGTACGAGCTGTGGTAAGCCCAAATGAATGAAACGGGATTTTCCCTCAGGACGTTCAGGCGCGTCCACAGTTTCTGGCGACTCTGCTGGGAATTTAGAGAGCTTGACTTGAACTCATGATATCTTGTGTTGTTTACACTTATGTGTCTCTTTGCATTGCATTTGCATTGGTGCGCCTAGGATACCGTGTTTGTCGTATGCTATTCCTGAACTGTTTACTGGAGGCCCGCTTTAAGAAGCGTGCCATAAGGCTGACCGGTTGCGGGCTCTGCCACGACGGGAACACAAACCTCGGTTGTTACCGCGGCATCCCTTTTTTGACCATTCGACCTAGTACATATCGAAATCCATAGTGACTATTCCAAATTAGGATAGGTTGCTTACCCAATTTTAGGTTGTTTGAAACCGCTGTATGCGTAGTGAAGCCCTAGCTCCTGACAAAATAGGATAGGGAAACCCTAACCTCTCATAGGGGTGTTTTGAGTGCTTTTGTGCAAAATGTGTACTCGTTGGGAATATATGACACAATCCTTTGAGAGTCTTAATATGGAGAAGGTCCTTTTCAAACCTTGGGGATCATATCAGAATTAGATTTAGGTCAAAATCCATGGGTTTGTGTTCGATATGGTGGAAATATACCAGAACCAGAACTCGGGGAAAAATTGTATCTTGCTTTGTTTTTACCAGCATATCCGGTATCCCGATCTAATGGAGCATTTGTTTTCAATGCAAGGTTTGTCTGAGCCAGAGAGGGAGCAGTACCAACCTTAACCCATCACAGTCTATTCAACCCCAGAAAAGGCCCACTCTGAAAAAGCCCAATCTAGTCAAACCTGTCTAAACTAATCCAGCTCAGATACATCAGGTATAGCCAGGTCGGAATCCTTGTTGGTCAGCATTTAGGTTACACCTATTCAACTCAGCAGACCCGTGATGGCTCAGAGTCCAAAAGAAGCTGTGGCCATGAGAACGACCCTAAACCAGGGAATTGCTATACAAGATGAGACCAATGCTGGAATGCAGCGCCCATCTGGGGCATCTACCATACATCCAGTCTCGGGACCCCAGCAGAATTTTGATCCACTTCCGCCAGCTGAAGATTTGCATGTTTCGGATCCCCGAGAAGGGTTGGCTCAAGCCCGAGTTTTCAGACCCCTGGTGCAGCCTAATGAGAGGCTTTATTCCCGTGATATTAATGAGCTCAACTTGACCTTAGTAAAAATTGCTAATCTTGAGAAACAATTCAAAAAGGCACAGGGGCTTGATTCTATTCCCGACATTGAGGATGGATACACCGAGGTTGCCGTACGGCTCCCAAACTGATTCAAAATGCCATACATTGACCGTTTCGACGGGTCTGGAGATCCCATGGTACACATCCGGCTTTTCTTGGACATCCTGAAACCGGTAGGTCTGACTAAGCCTCAAAAGCTCTCTCTGTATGGGAGAACCCTGTCGGGTATAGCAGCCACTTGGTACGCCAAGTTGGAGGATACAGTGAAGTAGAACTGGGAAGAGTTGGCTGAGGCGTTTGTCAATCAGTACTCTTACAACACCCAACTCGAAATGACCATTCAAGAGCTTGAAGCAACCTGTCAGAATCCTACAGAGTCTTTTGCAGAATTTGTTGTAAGGTGGAGAGCAAAGGCGGCACAGATGGCTGGTCGCCCTTCTGAGAAGGACCAAGTGCGGATAGTAGTGCAGAACCTTGAGCCTAACTTGTTGCAGAAGTTAATAGTGGTTCCATTGTTCACTTTCAAAAGATTGCATGAATTGGGAGTTCAAATCGAGAATGCGTTCAACAGTGGGATCATTCCCAGAACAAGTGAACCGATAAGGAGGGTGATTGCCGGAAGTACCAATGCTAGTAGTAGCACTACTCCCAAACCCACTGAAATCAACACAGTCGCCATAGCCGACCCTTTTGCCAAACCAAGCCTACAAACAGCCAGCCCAGCCCGAGCACAGGGCAGAATTTTCACCCCCCTCTATATGAGCCTAACCAATGCACTAAAAGTCTTGATGGAAAAAGGGTATCTCAAACCCCTCGATCCTCAACCTCTGCTTGACCCACTCCCTGCCAGACATAACCCCACCAAGTACTCTATGTACCATCAGCAGCGCGGTCATGGCACCGATCGTTGCTACCGCCTTCGTCATAAGGTCCAGAATCTCATCGACAACCAGACGATAGCTCCACCTCCAGACCCCAATGACCAAACATCTCCTGCCTACCTTAATCTCATCTATAAACTACCGCTTACCTTTAACCTCAACATATACATCACCTCGGCCCATTTACCCAAGCTTGAGGTGTTTATTTTGGAAAGTACTGATTTGTGTATGATGGATGCACCCAATCCGGTTCAGGGACGCTGAGGGCGCAACATGAGTGAACTCACTATTGCTGAGATGTTGGGAATGATTGAAAACCTTCAAGGAATAGTGGCAGATTTAACATTTGGCATTTTGATCCCATCACCAAGATTCTCAACCTTGGGGCAATTTGTAGGTGAAAAAGGCCAATCCGAAACTATTCCAAGTCTGGGTGGTGACGTGGCAACAACAATTGGGCTCCGCTCTGACATAACAATCTAATCCCTTGGCCAAGCAGAAGCAAGTAGTAGAGACAAAGCCGGGGCAAGTATTGATCCTCATGTACAACTTCAGTGGGTTGTCAAGGCATTGAAGGTCAAAGGGCTAAGTAGACAGCAAGTGCTTACAGTTGTTGCAAAAACGATGGATGACACTTTTGCTACTCAGGATGAGGGCATTCTGGATCAAGGGGCAAGCCGGGACAAGGGATGTTGTACCAGAAAGACCCCTTTTAGTTCCAGTCCTACACATGAAAGAGATCGACAAACCCAGTCAACACCTGCCGACCCTTTCGCCGGTACCTCCAACACAACCGCACAAACCTCGAAGTACCCACCCCGAGGCAAAAGGTTCTTCGCCCCGCTTTATATGTCCTTATCCAAAGCCATGAGTGTGTTGATCGAAGAAAGTCATCACTCCACCTGAAAATCCCAAAGCTATCAGTGACCTCCTCACTGACCGCAATAGATTGCCATGCCATAACATAAAACCCACAAATAGCTTGCCAATAGCCAAACATTTCCCTGGCCAACATATCATACCCGCTAATGAGCCCGAACCCATTGAGTTTATCCCGGAATCTTCTGATTCCAGTCTGAACAAAGAAAACAACATCGTTGAAGAGATGGAAAATTCACTTGATCTTGATGTGTGGAAGATTTATGAATCAATGCTGCCAACATTGGTGGTTGGAATGAGAAACCTCAGTCTCAACTAAGGTAAAAGTCTGAAACCAACCTTTTGGGTGTGGATGTGTATAGAAGGCAGGTCTGGACCCTCCTGTGGGCCATTTCAAGTTGTTTTTGAATTCTACGGATGGACTTGGAGAAGGGTAATCCCCTTTTTGTTTCAAAAATGCTTTATTTTGTTTTGAGTTGTGTCTTGTAAATAATTTTGTTGAGAATGCTATTTTCTGCCTTTTCTTGCGTTGTTGTGCCAGTTGAGTCTTTTCCTTTGAGTCGCTCTCATGTATCTTCAGGTCTTCATCTTTATAAGAAAATGGAAGTCAAGTTTTTGATCATTTTATTGTGCCTATAGTGATGCATGTGTGACCTTTGGCAAATAGAAAAAGACTTTGAATTTGTTTTTTTGAAATTATTTTCTGAATGAAATTCTGCTAATAAGATCGAGTATTGAGAAGAATCCCTTGAATAGTTTGAGTGAATTCTGACTTGCCGGCACAAAGTCATTCACGATTTCAAGAATTTTCAACTGTTTCTTTTGCAAAGCTTGCGAAGTTAGGTTCAGAATTGTGTGTGGTATTTTACTTTGTCCTGGGGATTCTCTTCGCCGTTAGGCGATCATTTTGACAAGCACAAGGCAGCTTTCAGACCTACAAACATAAAGCAACTTTCAGATTTCACAAGTCATAGGATCTCTCCCCTTGGTGTTTTTATTATTTCAAAGAGAAAAGAAAAAAAAAAAAACAACAAATAGAAAAAGAAAATTGAAAGAAAAAGAAAGAAGAAAAGAAAAAAAGAGAAAAAAAAGAAAAAAAAAAGAAAAAAAGAAATGGAAATAAGAACAAAAAAAGAAAAGAAAGAAAAAAGGAAAAAAGTTAATCGTTAAGCTAGGGGCATCCATTGGAACGGAATCCAATCAACTATCCCGAAAGGAACTTCTGTATGAATTCGGGAAAGCCAATGTGCGGAGGAACCACAGTGCAAGAAGAGCCAACCTTCAAAATGGAGCAAGAGAAAAGAAGAAGACATGCTGGAGAACCAAGCTCAAATCAAGGTGAAGTCAGTTCTAGTGATTAGGGCAAGGGTGACCATTGATCAAATTCACCACATTCACTACATTCACCACAAATGTTGTAACATCATACTTGAGAGGCTCGCTAGGCCGAAAACCCGAAAGGGCGACCTAGGCAAAAGTTAGAGCATGAAAAATGAGAAATTAAATAAATAGAGCTCGCAAGGTTGAAAACCCCGAATGGACGACTTTGGCAAAAGTCAGAGCGTAAAATGAGAGGTTAAATACCCGAGGAAACCTCAGCCATGAACTACGTTGACCTGATTCCCATTCTTGGGATACGTAGGCAACTTCATCATGAAGTTCGGTCTTAATCATATCCATCTCATTCTGTCTCAACTCAATCACCTTGCCCAAGTCATGTTGTTAGCTTCACATCAAACCATGAGCTGCACCGACTGCTGTGCATATCATATACTTGTGCTGGGTAAGAAAGAACTAACTTGAATCGATAAGTGGAGCAATTTTCAATACATGAACTTATTAGTAGAATCTCTTTCTTGAGAAAAACATGAATTAAAATTGAATTTCAAAGGGAGCATAAGTAAAACTAGGGCCACTATGAATGATTAGTTACCTTGAGTCTTTTTCTGTTTTTGGGTCAGTTGTGAGTTCTGTTGTGTCGTGCCTAGTGTCTGTCTCAGTCTGCGCTTTGTATTGAGTCACCATAGCATGTCGTTATTCGAGTCACCATAACACGTCTATTGTGTTGTCAAAAAGTGCTATTCATCGAGTCACCCTAGCAGGTCTGTTGCTCAAAAGTTTAACAGAGTGGCATGGTCAAAATTCCATACACAAATGTTTGCTCTAACTCGGAAACAAGTCCATGTGTGGAATCCATAAACGAGCTGAGAGTTCCCATGCAAGGGGCAATACATTTATGATAAGTGTATATGAGGAATCTATCACTGCTTTGGAAGGGACTGAAGTGGGTTCTTAATATGCCAGAAGAGAGGCATGAGTCTGACGGGTTGACAACGGATCTGATGATCCCCATTACCAGTGCTTGCATAATGTTTAAAACAGTGCCCAATGGCTGGACACTAGGGGCAATTTTTAGTGCATTTGATTGGGTCATCAATTGAACAAGGGGCATAAAACCCAATCGATGTCCAATGACTGGACACTAGGGGAAATTTTCAGTGCATTTGACTGGGTCATCAATTGAACAAGGGGCATAAAACCCAATCGATGGCCAATGACTGGACACTAGGGGCAACTTTCAGTGCATTTGATCGGGTCATCAATTGAACAAGGGGTTTAGATCCAACCTATCTCTCAGTTTGCCAAAGCCATCTGTTGGGCACTTTCCCCTGAATTAGGGTGAGTTTACCCCCATGATGATTCTGATATGATTCAGCCTTCGAAAACTGTCTCCGGCCATTTCAAAACTCTCTTGGGGATTTCCATATTCCCTCTGATTAATGCATGTTCTTTATACCTACATGTTCATACATATGGGTTGTTTCGAACTGCGTGATTTGCTGCTCTTGCTATTGACTTTGTTTTTATGCTTAATAGAGTCTTGTTGAGTTGCCTCCCTCTGTAGTACATTTCAATAGGTTTGTGGCAGAGTGCCCTATACTCATCTCATAATGCACATGACGCATTACATTGAGTGTTGCTCGTTTCCCTTAATATGTTTTCACTCTTGCATAGAATATGATTGCCAAATACATGGAATATGCTTGCAATATTGCATAAAATATGCTCTTGTTTCATACATGGAAAATACCCTTATACTTGTATAGAAAATGCTCGTATCTTTTGCATAGAAAATGCACCTCACTTGCATAGGGCATGCATTTTATCGCACTTCTTTTGTGCACATTCCTCGCACTTTCTTATGCATTGTATCTCACTCGCACTGTTTTGTGCACTTACACATTATATCTCACTTGCATTGTCTCGTGCACTTACTTTTTGTATCTCACTCGCGCTTTCTTGCGCATCGCACTTTCTTGTGCATTTGCGCTTTCTTGTGCATCGCACTGTCTTGTGCACTCGCGTTTTTTTGCACATCGCATTGTCTTGTGCACTCATGCTTTCTTGCGCATCGTACTTTCTTGTGTGCTCTCTGGTCTAGGAGACCTTAAATCCTCTGAAAGTGCAATTCCTTTGGTGTTTGTCGTGCCCAAATGACTTCAGGTGGTCTAGTGTAGCCACCTGCTTGTGTTTGTTGTGAGTTCCTAAGAGATCAATTGAGACGGTGGAAACTAGAGTTCGAATGGCTCATGCCTAGAATGCAAAGGTTCGGGATTTTCGAGACTAAAGTCTGGTTTAAATACCTAAGGCTATATCCTCGGTTTGAAATCTGTATGGAAGCCCCATAGGTTGAGGTAGCGGGTATGCGCCTCAATTCTGGATACTGAACCAACCTAGTCTGTCACCCTGTTGGAGAATAGGGAAAGCTACGCCCATAGCCAGGGAGAAAAGTAGTACTTGTGGTTCAACCGAGAAGAAGGAGAAGATTCCCACATCAGCATGAGGTAAGACATTGATGAGGCAGGTCATTGCCAATTGTCCCTGTAAGGTACCTTCACTTCCTAACTACTACATCATCTAGTATGTCTATTGCATTGTACATAGCATTTATCGCATGCATTCACTGCATATCCATTGTATCGCTTGCGCCTTTCCATGTTAAGCTTAGTCTAGCATGTACCCATACTTTTCGTGTTAAAGCATGGTTATGTGATTATGTGTACGCACCCACACCACTAAGGGAATTGTGGTTTAAAGCTGATGGAACCATTTCTATGTTAGACGTGGTTTGTTTTGTGTCTATGCCTTTTCTAGGCAAAATGTGGTTTAGCCGCGCACCTTATTCACTTCATCCATTGCATCCTATTTTAGTTTGTTGCATTCAGTATGTAGGATCACGATCTTTCCCCAGCAGATCATTCCTCACTTGTATCATATCACCCAATTACTTGTACTTTGTGGTCTTTCTGCGAAACACATAGTTTTGCATGTGCTCGCACCCCTTTCACGTTGAAATACGGTTCTGTTATGTGTAAGCATCCATGCTGGGTTGGGCCAGCACTGAGGATGTAGGCACTTTGCTTGTGTTAGGCGTCGTTCGGCTTGTGCCCACTGCCTTTTATGTGTTAAAAGTAGTCTGATGTTGCATCTCTATCCCTTTATGATATTTGTGTGATTTTGTACTGCTTGTGGTTTGATCATCTCAAATACATTGCATATCATTTGCATTGTTTCGTTACATTGTATATTATTACATTGTTTTGTAATATTGCATATCATTTTGGCATTCTGCCCCTGAACTACGCTGGTTTGATTCCTTGCAAAGGGATACGTAGGCAGTCTGCGGGTGCAACCATTTATTCATCTGTATTTTGTTTGATTGTCCAAGTCTTTGGCCTTGTCAAAAATGGGTCGTCTCTAGGCTTTGACATTCACTCATATCACTTCATGACTCTGAGTTCTGTCAAAGAGGGGTAACTGTAGATACTACATTTTTGACCGCCCTTAAGACTTGGCCTTACTGATAGTTTACTTGGTGTTGAAAGTTGTGTAGTGCAAAGGTCCGATTCCTTCGGCAAGAGGAGAGTCAAATCCTAACCTCACATCCTATTTTGGACCAAAGCTATTTTGAAGGGTTTTTAGACCTTAAAACCCTCTCTTTCAAAACATTTTTGAAACAACGTTCCTACGATGTTCCAATGCTCGCATTTTGTTAAATGTTGCGCCTTTCGGTAAACCGAGCGCGGACAAAGTGGAAATGAATGAAAGAGAGATGAAATCTCTGAAAATTCTTTCAAAACACCTTGTTAATGGGTTTGGACTTGAAGAAAATGAGAAAGGAGAGAAGAAAACTAGTTTGGGAGAAGTTCGGCATCAATCCGGTTGGATTGAAACTGCGCAGCTTCACCAAAACAGGCATAACTTTTTGCACAGTTGGAATTTTCATGCAAGGCTGGTGCCATTGGAAAGATAACTTCTGGGGCTTCAATTTGGACACCTGGACGACAACTTTTGCCCTTTCCAAACACTAGCTGATCACTTTCTCTTCCGGTAGACCAGAAAAAGTAGCTGGCCGACTAGAAAAAGTGGCTGGCCGACCACTTAACTAGTCGGCAGCTTTCCTTTAGCTTTCTAAAGATATTTTGGGCCACCTGGCATAGCTGGAGAGCACAAGAACCATCCTCCATACATGTATGGAGGGATGGCCTTGAACCTTAGCTTCTTCAAGAAGCTTATGCTATTGCTCTCTATATGAGGGAGGCTCCTCCTCTCTCCTCCAGGTTCAGAAATTTGAGGGTTGAGAGTTATACATACATAGTTGTATCTATCTTCCCCTTTGCTTCATTTTTGTGCGTTAAAAGTGTAGTTTTGTCTTACTTTTTCACACAAACACACACTCAAACACCAACCTTTTGCTACTGAGGTTCTTAGGAGTTGTTCTTGGTGTTCTTGGGTTGGTTTAAGCTTGGAAAACTTGCTGGAGTTGCAGCTTTGAAGAAGGTCTTCAAGGGTGAGTCACTAGCCCTTAAAACCCCCATTCTTGCTTAAGGTTTTAGCCCTTCTTGCATACGTTTTTAAGCTTAACTCTTAACTGTAAAAAGTTCTGTTTTTGCATGCTTAAGAAGTTTGTTTAAGGTCACTTTTTCATTTGGGGTGGTTTACCCCTTCTTAGGCCTTATTTTGAGCCATCCCTTTAGGCTCTTCTAGTAGCCTTTGCATGACCTTTCTACCACTGAAATCCACAGGATTTTTAGTGGTGGAAAGGTGGTTTTGGTGTCCTAAATAGGAGAGGATCATCCCCCTCTCCTTGTATTTTGTTTACTTGCTTCACATGCCTCATGTTTGAGCATCTTTGTTAAGCTTATGTTGGCCATATCTTAGCTTGTATTTGTGGTTATTTTGCTATGACATACCACTGTTTTTACCTGGTTTGCTCACTCCATGCATGGTTTATACACTTGTAGTATAAATCTTACAAACTAGCTTTGTGTGCCTCATGTTTAAGCATGTCTTTCTAGCTTGTTTTGGGGCTATCTCAGTAGGTTTTGGGTGTTTTTTTAACATGCCTTAGATCTATTTCTGCTTGGTTTGGTTGGCTCTTGCATGCCTAATACACTTGTAGTGTAAATCTCTTAAACTAGTCTTGTATGCTTCACGAAGTCGCATCTCATTCTAGCTTACTTTGAGTCTATTTCAGCATGTATTTGATGATGGTTTGCCATGTCATACCTCTATTAGGGTTTGGTTTGGTTGGCCTTTGCATGTTCCATGCACTTGTAGTGCAATTCCATGAAACAGCCTAACCTGCTTCATGCTTTGACATGTCTTTTTAGCATGCTTTTGGCTTGACTTAAAGAATATTTTGTTCATGTTTTACCATGTTTAAGGTCTGATTTTGGTTGTTTTGGCCATGCATGACTTGCTTTGTATAGCCATAGTTCAATCTAGCTTGTTAGCTTTGTGTATTGAGTCCCCTAGCATGGATTACTTGGCCTATTTGAATGATTTGACATCATTTATTATGTGATTTCAGTCCATGTTCCATGGCCATACACTTGCATTTGTCACTTATTCAATACGTTAGAGGGTTTGCCCCTTTATGCCTTAACATGGGTCATTGCGTATGCCTTCATGCCATAGCTTGCGAGCCATCATTTTAGTGCCCATTTGGGGTTATTATGCCATGATATAACTCTGATTTTTGTTACTTAAGTCATCCCATGCTTGGTTATAATGGGTGTAGTGTAATCCACCTTATTTGCCTTGTATGCACTATGCCTTATGCCCTCCATGCTAGCTTATTTTGGCTTTCTTCCATGCATGTTTTAGACTTATTTTAACATATTCTAGGACTGTTTAGGGTTTCCTTGGTCACACGCTTCATGTTTTGTATACTTATAGTACAAATGCTCTTGCTTGCCTCAAGCTTTGAGCACCATTGCATGCTTCACTTGTGTTGTGTACATGATTTGGAATCACTTAACATGACATTTTAGAGCATTTAGCATTGCCATGTTCCTACCTCAATCATGCTTTAATTGCCTTTGAGTGTTATGCATTGTCGCCTAGTTTATGCCTTAGCTCGTATGCTTGCATGCTTAGGCCTTTGAGCCCTCATCTCAGCATGTTTAGGTCCTTATTTTGACCTATTTGAGCGCTGTCCATGCTTAGTTCATGCATTTATGCCATGTATTGCATGCCTCATGTGTAGTCCTCTTTGTTTGTCTTAAGCTTTAAGGACCATTGCATGCCATGCTTGTGTTGACTAAGTGATTTGGCATCATTTCTTGTCTAATTTCAGTGCACTTAGTGTTGCTACATTTTCATGCTTTTTACTCTTTAGGTGTTCTTGAGAGTTGCACCTTAATGCCTTAGTTGGTGAGCCAATTGGCATGCATGCTTGTACGTGTTTTCGGTGCCTTTATTTAAGCATTATGGCCACTATTTTGGCATGACTGAGGTCTGTCCATTTCGGTTTAAGTCCATTGAGTATATGGTTTGCATGTTGTTGCATGTTTGGTGCATTGCGCATTGTTGCCCTTGTTGCATTGCATTGTGCATGCATGCATTACATTGTGTTAAGAACCCTCATGATTGCCTTGCATTGAGTATGCCATCTAGTTCTTAGCATTTAGCATTGTGTATGCCATGTTATGCCTTGCATTGTGTATGCTAGGTTGCTAGTTGCAATGAGTATGCGATGTAGTTGTATGTTCGCATGCTAAGGTTGCATTACATAGCATTGTGTATGCCATGTTTCTTGCTTGCATCGTGTTTGGAATAGGTGTTAGTCCAAACATGGGAAATGAGGGACGTTTCATACTTAAAGTGATGAATTGTGCCTTAATTCCCGGTCACCGAGCCTTAATTCCCGGTCGCCGACACTCTTGATCATACATGATAGAGTTCTAGGTCTTATGTGTTTACTTGTGCATTCATTTTACATTGAATTGTGCAACTTCACCTTTCGGCTATCATGCATTGAAATGCACGATTGGTGGCCCGAGGGTCGAGAACCTACACTCCCTTGAGTTCATGACATGATAGGGAGGGTGGTTGTGCACACATAACTTGCAAATACATTGCTATGCCCTTTCTTGCTCTCTATTGCAGCAAATTGCAGTTCAGCAGCAACAACTGGCCGGCCAGCCAGAAAAACTAGCTAGCCGACCACTTTTCTGGTTTTTCAACAACCAAAGTGGTCGGCAGGTACCTAGAGAGACCAAAAATGGTCAGCCACCCTCCCACAAGACTCCCAAGGTGAAGTTTCAGCTTTCTGGAGCTTGGTGCAAGTTTCTGAGAGCAAATGAAAACAGAGGCAAATTGAGGCATCGCATTGGATTTCCGAACGAGGCGACCAAGCATGCATCCAGTCTTCTCCCTCCGAGAACCTCCTGTTTTACTGCTTTCCTTAGCTGCCATGCTTAGATAGCTAGTTTATGCTTTGGTTTGTACTCTTAATAGTTAATGCGTTAGCTATTCAATTCGTTTTGTAATAATTAGTTAACTAGGATTAGTTAATTAATTTGTTATGTAATAATTAGTTTAATTAGCTTAGATTAGCTAGTTAGCTTCTTATTCGGTCTCTCACTCGAGAGAACCAAGTGTTGTAATAAGCGTGCGTGTGTGTGATGCATATCTTCCAATCCCCATTTCTTTCTCCTTTTTACTTAACCGCTTACGATGGTTAGTTTTAGGGCATATTTCATTTAGCATACCTTATGTTTGCATGCGTGCATCCATTCATCTGTATTGCATGCACCGAGGTCGATGCATCATACTAACTGCATTGTATTTTCAATACCTATTTGAATACATGTATCAAGTTGCATTTCACATGACATGACTAGAATAGCCGAGCCTATCTTAGCTGCATCTTCGCATGTGTTACATTAACCATCTTAACATGAATTAGGATCATGCATGATTTCTAACTAGTTCTTTGTTTTGGCTCGGAGTACACTGTGAGTGTTTACGCTTTAGCATACTGCATATGTGTTAATGTTGCCATGAAAGCATGCTTGCCATGAGGCTAACTGCTTAGTTGATCGTACCCAAGTTCCTAAGCCGAGAAAACTTTGGTGATGACGGACATGTGGCCTTAGGCACGAGTCAGGGTTTCCTAAATTCCCCCAAAATAAAATATTTAGGTGGCGACTCTGTATCTAGAAAAACAGTCCATGTTTGACACTTCTTTATTAAAAATTAGTTTTCCAAAACGATTTGCTGGATTTGGACTCTTCGGTGATTTATCGATCTTACATCGCACATTGTGAGATTAGATTCAGAACCGTGACATTTGAGTCCGAACTGTGATAAGCCCAAATGAACGAAACGGGATTTCCCCCCGACACGTTCAGTCGCGTCCACAGTACCTTTGCCAAGTTCTCCAAGCACTAGTTGGAAGTTACTGGTACCTCTCACTCTAAGAGCTACCAAGTTCTCCAAGCGCTAGCTGGAAGATATTGGTACCTTTCATTCTTAGCCCGTGTGCATCACCGATCATAACAACATGCAAAAAGCATAAATAACACAAGTATAATACATACACATAATCTATTCAACACGTCAATGTTATCCTCCACCGATGACCAAGGACAAAACCTTTAGGCACATACATTTAATACACATAATACAATAATCCAAAACTTATGGGACATTAAGCCTAACAACAATAATGACATGTAAGATATTCAAAGTTTAACCCCCTGTTCATTCTCAATTTACAGAAGTGTTATGAATGTCATTTCCAATACTCTAATCATGTTCCAAATATTAATTTTCCTTCGTCAATAATTCCAAATCCATAGTAGACCAAAACCACAACCTAACTCAACTCAACATATATTTCTCAAAATAATCTCAATATCTCGGCTAACTCCGTTTTTAGCAATTACTACATTAATACAATCCACATAATACAAAACATAACTATTATCTAACTTTTCCCCTTTTTCATTTTATCAAACCTTAAATAATACAAATTAGGGTTTTTCCTCCATTTCATGAGATAAATAAGATAGACTACCTTTCAATGCACCAAAACCTCCCAAAACATGCAATTTCACTTTCCACAACTCAAATGTTTTTTATGCAATAAAAATAGACCACATGTCTATCTATAAGGAAGTATTGAGAAGGAGCAAAGAAATCCCTACCTCTAGCAAGAAGAGGCGAAAGCTAAATTCCAATTTCGATGAAAACACGATCCGCTCAAATTACTAGAAAGCTCTCTTTGTGCTCTACGTTTTGGTATATGGAACTAAGGGTAGAAAGTGAGTGGAAATAGATGAAAACTAAGCTAGAAAGTTTGAAACCATAAAAAATGGTGCAAGAGAGGAGAGAGAGAGAGAGAGAGAGAGAGAGAGAGAGAGAGAGAGAGAGAGAGAATGATCTAGATTTAACCAAAAATGGCTTTTTAAAGTGTTGATTTCGAATAGACTGCTCGAGTGATGAAACTTGCATTCTAGCGTCAGAGACATAAGACTGCTCGAACGATAAAAATTTCGATCGAGCTCAGAACGCAAACTCCCAAAAGTTTAGACCTGCAAAAGTACTGAATGACTCGTAAGATCGCTCGAGCGAACAATTCGTCGCTCGAGCGATGAGAATAGAAAATGACTGGAATTTTTTTTTAAAAAAAAAATCATGATTTGACATCAGGTTAAAAATCAAATCTTAATTTTTTTAATTATTTCAATTTAAATCCTCAACTTTAAAAATTGTCAATTACAATCATTTGTTAGTTATACTTAATGAACAAGGGTAATTCAGACAATCTAATTACTTTTGTCGATCGTACTGAACAATGGTAGTGGTATGGGAAATTCTATTTACACATCACCAATCCTCTTAGTACATACTAATTTTTTTTTTAAATTTTTTAATTACATTTTTATCCTTGCAATCAATTACATTTTTAACCTTTACATTCATTTTCACCCCACCATCTCTAATCCTAACTCTTGCCATTGCCGTTCGTCGCTCATCGTCGTTGCTTTTTTCTTTTCTGGCGAATCTCTTCCTCAATCCTACATCCCTTACTCTTTCGCCCTCTCCACCACCAGCCTCTGCTTCCATCACCATCAACAGCCACCATTTCAATTATGAACCATCTCACTCTTTCTCACCATCGCCAATAGCCTCACCTCGCTACCACGGTGAACCAACACACCTTTCAATCACACCATTCCAGATCTATCGCTTTGTTTCCATCGCTTTCCTATATCCATCACCTCACCATTTATTTTGCAACCTCATTACCACCTCACCAATACCCAACCAGCATCCGCGAACCCCCACTACTGTCACAAGAAATGAAGAAGAAGAAGAAGAAGAAGAAATAGGGATGTGAATTGTAGTCATAATCACTCGTGACTATAGGGTTGAAAACCTTAATGATGAGTAGCAGGGGCGGGCATGGTGGTAGTGGGGACAAGAGGAGTGACGAGCTAGGGGATTTGCTGAAATGAAGGAGTTGAGATAAGAATGGTAACGACAATGGCGGGAGGAGAGACAAGGCTAGGTGGAAGGACGTCGGTTGTTATCTTCCCAACGACGATGGCAGTGATGGCTAGGTTAGGTATGAAACTTTTGATCTTTGCAATATTTTCTTTAACCCGCACTTTTAAATAGTTCCTTAATTTCTTAATTAATTTCAATTTTAACCCTAGAATCGAAAACATGCGTCAACCAAAAACTCGCAAACCCTAAATTGAAACCGGAAACTCATGAATCATTTCTAAAACCCTAATAATAATTAAATTAATTTTCTAAGTATATTTTCTACATATAAATCCTAGGTTTCCGGTTCTTAGTACAATTCGCCATTTAATTCAAAACAAAGAAACTTTAACCGAATTAAAATTTCAGATTCTAAATAAATTAAACACTACACTTAATTAAATCTTCAAATTCATAAATTAAGACTTTGGCCCCCATGGTTTTCTTGAAGTACATTTTGACCCCAAACTAGTACCATTACACGTATACACACACACACACACACACACACACACATATATATATATATATATATATACTTGTACCTTTCTTAATAAATAATTTTGTATACAAAATATTTTCATATTGTACACAAATAATCAAAAGAAATCTCCTCAAATCCACTCCCCATGGCCGGCCATGCTATGCCTATATATATGTGATGTCCTTTTGGGGACAAATTGCTTGATTTAGGGAAGAAAAAGAGACCTAGGGTACAAATATGATTATATATTGATATATGTTGTACTTGTAACCAATTCAACTTTGATTAAACCTAAGCCTAACTATATCATGTTTAAAGGAGTAATTAAGGCTTTAATCACCATACATTCCATGTCATCCTAACTAAATCCAAGACCATTTAATTGAATTGGAACTAAGGACATTTTGGAATTTTCACCATATTTTTTAATTTTTTATTTTATTTTATAAATACACCATTTCTCTCTACACTTTTGAGCACAAAACACACTCACACACTTACATATTTGGCTGAGAGAGAGAAAGAGAGGAAAGGAAGAGAGTGAACCTTGGTAGTGGAGGAGAGGAAAAGAGGATAAATTTTTGCATGCACTTCACCTAGTGTGACAACCCTCACCTTTGATTAGTGCTAATCTATGTTTAAGCATGATAAGTAACTGATTAAGATGAAATCCTAGATTGATTACATGAGTGTATTGTTTATATTTGCATTTCTATCTGTTTGACTATAGACTGATCTGTTCGTGATCTGATTTCGAACCGCAAATTGAAGGCCTTATCGACGGCCGAAGCAGAAATTGATTAGTGTTATATGCTAGTTAGAAGTTATGTGATTTTATGGTAAGTTTAATGAAAATTTGGTTTGAAATGATTAAATTAGATTAAATAAGTTAAATTACATTAGTTTGCATTTACTACCATTTTGCCATTGAGTGGTTTATGCTAGGCCACTACTTCTCTCACCTTTGCATATGTTTGAGGCATCATTTGCTCATCTTCTTGAGACCAAACCGTGAGAGAGGGAGAGTAGGAGAGAAAACTTGAGTTCATCAAAATTGGCTTGGAGAGTTAGGAGAATTGAAAGGAATTTGCATAATTGAGCTTTCATACTTTGAATTCAAGGCATAAGGTAGGAAAATCATCTTCTTAATTGTGAATTCAAGTTATCTCTTGCATGTTTCATGGAAATTTGGAGTTAAAGTCAAGAATTGGTTTGGAGTATAGAATTGAGAGTGAATTCATGCATGCATGTACATATTCTTGAATTTTGAGGTTGTTCTTCATAAATTTCCACATGCATATCCACATTTTGGTTGTAGTCCATGAATTCACCATAGTTTTGAGCTCAATCTTGCATTTGGTTATGTTTTTGAGCATTGGAATTCATTAGAACTCATGCATGTAAAGTTCTTGTATTGTTCAAAGTTCCTTTGAAATTGTGTTCAATGTTCCTTTGAAATTGTGTGAAATTGTCTCACCTTTGGGCTTGATTTTACAAAATTGATCTTTGAAACATGTTGTACTATGAGTCTTCAAGTGTTTTCCAGAAAATTAGCCTAAAAGAATCGAGTTTGAAGCTTTAGAAGTTGAATTTTGTGGTTGAGGATCAATCTGAAAATTTCAGATTTTGGATCCACGCTCGAGCAGAGGACTTCACGCTCGAGCATACACTTTGAGTACATGCACTTCCACCCGAGCATAGGAAGTCACGCTCGAGCGTGAAATGCATATGGCCAGAAGTTCATATGTTTTGCAGTCCGCTCAAGCGAGAGAATTTACGCTCGAGCGGAAGTCGAGCGTCTGTCGAGCGTGAAAATCGTGCATCCAATACTTTTTTCATGAGTTTGCAGTCCTCTCGAGCGAGGGAAGTCATGCTCGAGCGGAGCTCCTTGGTCTGCATGTCCGCTCGAGCGTAGAAAGCCACGCTCGAGCGAGACCCCTGTTTCAGCAAATTTTGAAAAGTGTTTTAAAGTGTAACTTTTGCATCCTCATTCCATCCTAGGCATTCCTAGGCTAAGTTTAAAGCATCTTAATGAGGATAATGTTATAGAACCACACCGAGTCAAGATTAGGAGCTAAGTTATTAATCCCGAGTGTGTGTTCGTTCTGTAACTGTAGGGTTGGCATTCGAGGATGCTTATTAGCCTATCTGTAGCCCAGTACTCTGTGAGTAACAATGTTGTAAAGATATGTTCAATTATGATTATTTTCTGAATGATCAACTGTACTGCTTACTGAAATGCTATTGTTCAATGAATGAGTATTTGTCCTATTTGTAAACTGTACTTGTGGCATCCATAGTAACCTACTGTTACTGTTATTGTTACTGCTACTGTTACAGAGATCTCTGTTAGTTCCCATGTTGGAACTACTACTGTTTACTGTTATGATGGCCATCAACTGACTGTTCGGTCTGTTAAGACCGGCTGTACTGTTTTGCTATTGGATGTACCACATATGACTGCTTTGGTTTCTAAATGACTGATATGACTGTTTAATTACTGAAAGGACATTCATTCTTAACCTCTTTACATAGCTGTTATTCACTGGGCTTTAGCTCACTGTTTATATTTATATGTAGGTGTCCAGGCACCAGACCGGAGCTAGGAGCGTCAGGTTAAGCTCCCGTTTTGTCAAGCCAACCACCGTGCCTCACCTCGAGGTTCTAAGTCTGTTCAAGCTGAGGCTATTTTGGGGTGTCTCAGTTTCACCCTTTTGTTTCTGATCTGTAATAAATGTTTAAGACTTGACTGTACAGTTATAGTTAGGGATTTGGTCCTTGACATAGATGTTTGTGGATATGTCGCACGTATATGTGTTTTGTTTATCAACGTGACTTATGCATAAAGCCTTTTTGCATTCAGACTGTCACAGCTCATTGGACATCTTTTACTTACTGTTTTAGCTTCCGCCAGCCCCTTTACTCTGTATTACTGTCATTACTGTTAAGCAGGCCTTCGATAATCACGGATTAATGGCCGGTTACGGTGCTAAACCCATATGGGCGGGTTTGGGTCGTGACACCTAGCCTCAAGTAAGCCACATCACCATCTCTCCTTCTATTTTCTTTTTCAGATACATGTTATTAGAAGTTTAAAATCATATTTTCAGATATGTTGTAATGGTATTCATATGTTCAGAGTTGATGAGTTGAGCATTGATCCTTCTTCTGCTTATATTTTTTCTTAATAGATCACTACAACAAATTACACTTTTGGCGATCAAATTTGACAACTAAAAAAAATTTAGTCGTCAAAAGTTGTGGAATTGGTGACCAAAAATTATATTAGTCAGAAAAAATATAATATTTAGCTACTAATTGTTTCTAGTCAGGGTATATTGATTATTGGCGACTGAAAAAAAATTTAGTCGCTAAAAATGCCACAATTGGCAACTAATTTGTCGCAGTATAGTTAGTTTTGGCTACTAAAATTATTTAGTTGCCGAATGAAAAACAAAATTTTACTTTTTATCTTTGGTCGCCAAAAATTTATTTTCAGCGACTTAAAAAAATTTTAGTCGATGTATATTTAGTTTTGGCTACTAAAATTATTTAATCACCGAATGAAAATAAAAATTTACTTTTTATCTTTCGCGACCAAAAGTTTGGTCGCAAAAAATTTATTTTCAGGGACTAAAAATTTTTTAGTCACCAAAGAACTAAAATATTTAGAAAGAGACTTTTCAAATTTTGAAAAAATTTATAAAATTAATTGACAACCAAAATGTTTAGTAATGTATTGTGTAAAATGACTAATAACCATATATATTTTGTTTCCAAAAGCCCTAAACAAACCGACTCCTCTATCTCTCTTCAGCGTCTCTCTCTCCCCCTCTCTGTTGCTCTTCTCTCCTCCCTCTTTCACCCCCACTCCACCAACTAGGGGTGTGCATAATACCGCCGAAACCGCCGAAATCACCAAAACCGCACCGAGCCGCACCGCCAAGGCAAATTCGTTATTATTTTCCAATCGAACCGCCGGTTTTTGGTAAGAAAAATGGCAAATTCTAGTGACACTTTTATCAATCCGCCGGTTTCTATTTTTCTTCCAAACCGCACCGACCCGCACCGCTATTAAATCATGTTTTATAGGATTCTAAAAATTCTTTTTTACTTAAGTTTGCTTGTTGTTCTATACCTTAGAATATAGTATTACATTACTGCTCATTTGATCATTGTAGCTTCCACAGATGCTTGTAATGAACTAATGGCATAGTCGTTGATATTATCATGTTGTTGCTACACTTGCTACATCAGAAGAAAGCTTCGCAAGATGCTTAACATCACGGTATCTCTCGCCTTTTTTTTTACTCTTTGATTTAAGTTTTATAATTTGAATTATATTTTTTATAAACCGCCAATCCGCCCGAACCGCTAAGGCAAATTCACCATTATTTGCCAACCGAACCGCCGGTTTTTGATAAGGAAAATGGCAAATTCTAGTGACACTTTTATCAATCCGCCACCCGCCATACGGTTTTCATTTTTCTCTCAAACCGCACCGACCCGCACCGCGCACACCCCTACCACCAACCATGGAACAACTCTCCTCCCCCGCTCCTCCTCACGTTTGCCGGCAACCGAAGCACCGATTCACTCCTTGTTGGCAACCGGAACAACTCTCTTCATAGTGTATACTATTTGGTTTGGAACTCTAACGGCGCTGCCCCTTTGTGTCACTCTCTCACATAGTCGATAGCGAGCAACACCGATTGTGACCCTCTCTCTGGTCGTTGCCCTCTGTCCTCTCTCTGTTGTTCGATTTTCAAGTTGTGGACTTGCATTCCGGTGCCCAGCACCTATGCTACCACTCCTGCTCCTCCCCTCCTTGCGGCCTCGTCTCCGTCTCCGGCCTTTTTCTCGTCTCCTTTCAGCTTCGTGATCCATCTTTCTTATTCGGCTTCGTCCTCTACTGGTCCTGGAACAAGGTCTCTCTCACCACTCATATACATATAAACATCTCTATATATATATAGTATGAAGTTAAACTGTTTGATAAAACGCTTCTTAGAACTCTATTACACATGATTGTGGGCTTCGAATCTAACATGTTTGATAAAAAGCTTCTTCGAACTCCAAAATACATAACTGTGAGATTCGATTTGATAAAACTCTTCCTAGAACTGTAAAACATATAGTTGTGAGCTTTGAAGCTAACTTGTTTGATAAAATGCTTCTTAGAACGGTTATACATAATATTTGTACTTTTGCTGATGTGAAACTGTAATACTACTACTTTATGTAATAATGCTTGGTTAATCTGTTTTCAAAATCGTGCAGCCCCATGTGGAAGTTAAGTGCTTCCCAGCAGAACCAATTAAACCGCTTGCTTCTAATAGTGACGGGACTTATATAGTTGGAGGAGGTGCTTTTGGGGAAATATATTCATGAGAGGTGAATATTTTATTCTCTTAATATGTTTTCATATCTTGTCTTTTACAAATTTATGTAATTAGCATTGAAAAGAGTCCTGAAGTTTGAAGAATTAGTGTTAGCTGGACTTCGTTTTTGAGTGGTTTATATTGATAAAAGATTTGTTTACGTCTTCACCATTAATAAAGAGGCATTATTGTAACTACTAGCAACCAAAAGTAGCAGCAGATGACCTTAGCCCAACTATTAAAAAACTTATAAATACATGGTTGTTTGTCTTTGTAACAGGTCATACTGTGTGTGCATCATCCAAAAATCAATTTCTATTTACAAATGCATAACAAATCCTCAATTGATATATGGTTGTATGCATCTACAAATAGAGAACTATTTCTTAATTTATGCAAAGCCAATTGTCACTAATTTGCAAATTTTTATTCTCTTTGTTTATGTCCATTTGCTCACTTAGTTGTTGATTTTTGTTTTGTTTTGTTTTGTTTTGTTTTTATTTTTTATTTTTTTTTTCTCTAATTTGTAATTTGCTGATACGTTGATTTTTTTTTTCTTTTTTGGTACTTTTCCCATAACTATTTTGAGGTTGGAAAAAAGAGGACTCCTCCTTATTGGGATGCCTAGTGAGTGGGCTTCTTTTGAGATGAGCTCCTGTTGTGTTTTCAGAGCAATAACCTCCTGGTATGCAGCTTTAGTTTTACTGCTTCAGCATTAATTTTATAATTGTTATAATTTGAAATGCCAATTTTATTGAATAAGTGCTAATGGTTAAATTTTATTTTATTTTACAGATTGCTTTTGCATGAGCTATTGTGGATATTTATTTTTGGGTACGAAGAGCATTTGTTTTGTAAATGGAAGACATTTATTTTTTTACAATCCTCTATTTTGGAAATCCAGTATTTTTGTATATAATATTTAATTTAGATGGATGATACATAGTTGGTATGGATTTATATGATATTTGGAATATGATGTTATTGTAAGTTTCTGTATTTCTGTATATACAATTGTATCTTTGATTACAATCAGACTTTAGAATATATAGCCCTAACTCCTAAACCAAAAAGGAAATACAATATGATCATGACTCTAATAGGACTCTAATACAATCATGCCTCTAATAGGACTCTAAATTAATTTGTAAGATTCACAATATATTTCATAATATATTTTTACACCCTCGCTCAAACTCAAGGTGTTTTAGCAGAAAACACAGAAAACACAGAGAGTTTTCTAAGAAGAAACTGAAACCGAGCAGTAGTGTGAGTCTTGGTGAAGAAGTCTACAAGTTGCAAAGCCGAAGTGATGAAAGGAAGCGAGATAGAGGCAGACTGCAGATGCTGGCGAACAAAGTGACAATCAATCTCAATGTGTTTTGTCCGCTCATGGAAGACCGTATTGTGGGCAATCTGAACAACACTACGGTTGTCACAATAGAGAGAGGTTGGAGAAGACTGAGAGACATCCAAATCAGAAAAAAGACAACGAAGCCAAACAATCTTAGCAGTAGCATGAGCCATAGCACGATATTCAGCTTTGGCATTAGAGCAAGCAACGACTGATTGTTTCTTGTTTTTCCAAGAGATCAAGGAATCACCAAGAAATATACAGAAACCAGATGTAGACTTGCGATCAGTAACATTACCAGCCTAATCAGAGTTAGCATAGGCCATCAAGTCCAAAGAGGAAGTAGAGGACAATAATAAGCCCTGAAATATGGTACCCCTGTGATAACAAAGAATGCGAACCAAAGCAGCCCAATGGATAGAGCGAAGAGCAGAAACGAATTGACTAACTACATGAACAACATAAGCAAGATCAGGACGAGTGACAGTCAGCTAAACTAAACAACCCACAACCTCGCGATATAAAGTGGGATCATCTAGAGGGACACCATCAGTAGAATTAAGCTTCACATTAAGCTCAATGGGTGTATCAGAAACCTTAGTATTGGTAAGACCAGTTGTAGACACCCCATTTTTGACCGACCTTAAGACTCAGATGTCACTAACTGAGCGCTCGGTGATGTTGCATATTGTGCTCGTTCTGAGGTTGCAAAGTCTCGGCTGAGAGCCTTGCTTCCGGACTTTGGAACCTTTTTGTGCCTTGCCTCGGTTTGCGAACCAGGTCCTGTTTTCTCTATTTTCTCTTCCTGAAGGGAGGGAGAGGTCTCGTAGACCATCTCTCAGTAGCCATAGGCTACATTTCGTGGTCGTAGGCCATTTTTCCCGTTTGGAGACCAGTTTTCGATTTTCGAAGTCGTCAGCCGCGCGCCTCGGTTCGGGACCGCTTAACTACCTCCCTTTGTTTCGGTTTTTGGCACACACCTTGTTTCCTCTCTTTAGAGGGACACCATGGCCCGGGAGAACCTTCATGGCTGCACGCCACTTTCGGTGCTTAATAGTCAGTTTTCGGGTCCCCGGCTGCGCGTTTTGGCCCCCGAACCTTCGTTTCGCATTGGTGTGGGTTCATATTTGGCATGGACCCTAGTTTCATTGTTAGAAAGGTGGTAGTAGGATGGGAGACCACCTTTTTTCTTGGAGACCACCTTTCCCCGGTCGGCCAGTTTTTCTTGAGAGGTAAGTGGTCTTCCTCACTTTTGAGCCACAATTTCTGGTCTCCCATACCACCATTGAGTTGCATTCACCTGGAAGACCACCAATATGGGTAGGCCGACCACCTTTTCAACTTGAACCTTTTGACCCTTCGTTGGCCGACCAGGGCAAGTGGTCGGCTGACCACTTGAACTGGTCGGCCAGCCTTCTGTTTTTTTGTCTCTTTGAGTGCTATCCAGCTGTGCCAGCTGGGAGGCATTTGCCCCATCCTCCGAGGATTGACCCTCTTGTTTTGGCTTCTTAAAGAAGCTTGGTCCCTTTTTCTTAGCTTCTAAGAGAAGCTTGACCTTTTGTTGAGCTTCTTGAGGAAGCTTGACCCCTTTGGTCTAGCTTCCTCAAGAAGCTTGACCCTTTTGGTTTAGCTTCCTTTAGAAGCTTGGCCTCTTTGCTCCAAGCTTCTTAGAGAAGCTATGGACCTCCTCCTCTATAAGAGGGAGCCTCTCCCTCATGAGCCAAGGTTGAAAAATTTTGGCTAAGGTATATACGTACACCTCTCTTTATCTCTCTACATCCAAGCTCCAAAGCTCCATTATTCTTGCACCATCGCACTGCACCTCCTATCCTAACGCCTCCACAATCAATCTAAGCACCTTGGAGCTGGTTTTCAGAGGTTGAAGGCTTACTATTTTGGTCCAGAAGCTGCTGGCTCTTTTGACTACAAGGGTAACTCTCTTTTTCCCCCTTTTTAGCATTGTTTTGCTTCATATCTTAGCCTAGTTTGCAAGCATATTTGGGCTTTGTCATAAATTGAAAAAAGTCTTTTTTTAATCTTCTTAACATGTTTGTTTAAGACCTCTTTTCTGTTGGGGTCATCTACCCCCTGGCATGCTTCATTTCTCTTTGTTTTGAGCCATGCATTAGGGCTTTTGTGTTGAGCTTTGTTGGCCCTTTTGACCACTGAAATCTAGTGGATTTTTTGTGGTTATTATGTGTTTTTGAGAATCAAAATCAGAGAGGGGTGACCCTCTCACCCTTTGTCTTATTTTCTAGCATTATTGGCCTTACAAAGGAGCCCATATTGGTACACTTCTTAAGCATGCTTCAGGCCATTATTTGTGAGTTTTATGACCTGCATGAACTCTGTCTAGAGTTTTTTTTACCATGTTAGGTATCTATCTTGCATGTGTAGAGTAAACCTCTTTACGACCTTTCAAAGGAGCCTTCATTTGCATGCTTCCTAGCCTCATTTTAGGCCCTTTTCAGTGAGTTTTAGGGCCCTCATAACCTCTGTCCAGAGATGGTTTTTCCATTTTGTATGTCCATTATACATGTGTAGAATAACCTTCTTATTGGCCTTTCAAAGGGACATATCATTTTTGCATGCATTGACTGTGTTTCAGTAGGTTTTTGGTCATATTTTGGCATGGCATACTTCTATTTTTGGTTGGTTTGGTGACCTCTCATGTGCTTCATATAGTTGTAGTGCAAATCATGGTTCACTAGCTTGTTTTGCATGATGTTTTGGCCGCCTTTCCTAGCATATTTTGGCCATGCCTTAAACTGATTTTGTACATGTTTTGGACTGCCTTAGCTCTATTTTTGGGTCTCATGGTCGAGTGATGTTTGTTTTGCATGCATGTAGTTCAATATCCATACTTAACTTTGAGTTTTGAGGTCCATCGCATGCATATATTGAGGTATTTTCATGTTTTTGGGCCATTGCACATCATATTTCAGAGCTAATATGCATGCCATATTCCCATGATTTCCACTCTTTAAGTGCATTAGAGAGTCGGGCTTGTATGCCTTATTTACCGACCATTGCATAGGCTTCATTTGAATGCATTCCGAGCCATCATTTTAGACCAATTTCCCACTGTCTTGGACCTACCTAGGGTCTATTTAGGGTTGGTTTTTCCATTTGTACATTGCTTTGTGTACCTCCAGTGTAATGCACTTCACTAGTTTCGGTATTCGAGTTATTTAGCACGCATCGTGTGAAGTGTTTGCATGATTCGGGACCATCTTGTATCATATTTTAGAGCTAGATCATGTGCCATTTTATGCCATATTTCATCCTTTGCCATGCTTTGTTAGAGTTGCATGTTGTGCCTTAGGATCGGTTCTTTGCATTCGCGCACGTTTGCATGTATTTCGGTTGTCTTATTTCATCATATGGCCACTGATTTGGGTGTGGCTGAGGTCCACTCATGTTGGTTTAAGTCCATCTTGCATTGTGTATGCCATTTGGTTCATGTTGTTGCATGTTTGACCATCGCATTGTGTATGCTTTGATTATGCCTTTGTGTATGTCCATCTTCGTATGTGTGCATTGCGTATGCCATAAAGAATCATCTTGCATTGAGTATGCCATTGATTATTTCATAGCATTGTGTATACTAGTAGCATGTTTTCATGTCATCCCTTGCATGTTTGCGTCATTCAGTGGCATTTGCATCTAGCTTGTATGTTAGAGTTGCATTCATGCATGTCATGCATATTGCATTGTGTTTGGAGTAGGGCTTAGTCCAAACACGGGAAACGAGGGACGTTTCGTACTCCAAGTGACGAATCGTGCCTCGATTCTCGGTCGCCAACACTCTTGACTATCCATGATAAAGTCGTTGGTTTTAGTTGCTTATATGTGCATTCATGTCCCATTGAGTCGTGAAATTTGACACCTTGGCCATTATGCATCGAGATGCGAGATTGATGGCACGAAGATCGAGGACTACACTCCCTAGAGCTTTTGCAATGATAGGGAGAGTGGTCATGCACACATTTGTTGAAAATACATTGCCTTTTCTCTCTTTTGCCTTTGTTGCAGAAAAATCAGAAACCAGAGGTGGAAACTGGTCAGCCGACCAGATTTTCTGGTAGGCCGACCACCCTCTTTGGTCTCCACCACAAAGGGTGGTCGGCAGGAGGTCTCCCATGCTAATAACTGGTCGGTGGCCTTCCCAAAGTGGAGTTTCAGCCTTCTGGAGCTTTGTGCAAGTTTTTGAGATCAGTTGCAAACAAGGGTGAGGCGAGGCATCGCGATGGAATTTACCGACAAGGCGACTCGAGCATGCATACACCTTTCATCATTCAGAATAGAGCTGAGGCGGTCCATTTAGCTTGCATGCTAATTTATTTGCTTTTCTAGTTAATTTGTTGATTAATTAGGATTTTGTAATATTTAATTAGCTAGAATAATTAATTATTTATTTGGACTGTATTATTTATTCGGACCCTCCGAGCGAGGGCACAATTGTAATAAGTGTGCGTGTGTGTGATGTATGTCTTCCAACCCCACGTGTTTCTCCCTTTTATTTGCCAACTTATGATGGTTAGATTATGGCATGTTTCAATTAGCATACTTATGCTTGCATGTTTGCATCATTCATCTGTATTGCATGCACCGGGCTCGGCGCATCATACTAACTGCATTGTATTCCAATTCCAAGTTGAATACGTGTTAGCTGTAGCATCTCATATGCCATTCTTAGGATAACTGAGCCTATTTCTAGTTGCATTTTGCATGTGTTGCATTAGCCATCTTAACATGAACTAGGATCATGCATTGATTACTAACTAGTTTCTGTTTTGGCTTAGAGTACTCGGTAAGTGTTTATGCTTTAGCATCCTTGCATGCGTGTGAGTGACTGCCATGATAGCATGTTTACCATGAGGCTAACTGCTTATGTGATATACCTGCCTGAATGCCTGTGGGTGAAGGTTGGATTATCTGAATTGGAATAATGCATTGATTGTGAGTTTTAAGCCCACTTGAGAGTGACAAATCATCTTGTTTTCTAAGCCCACCTGAGGGTGGCAAATTTGCATTTTAGCCTACTTGCGAGTAGCACCTTCAAACCGTTTTTCAAAACGAACATGAGATGTTTTGTTCCAATTCAGGCGATCCAATCTATACTTGTATGCTGTGTGCATCACGTAGTAAATCTAGGCTAATAACCGGAATAAGAGAACATAATGTTTTCAAAACTCGATATCATGGTTAGTAGAGGCCGATCTTTGATCGAGCGAGCGGGGTGCTCACGAAGTGACCTTCCCCAATCGTACGTAAGTTCCCGAGCTGAGGCAACTTTGGTGATGACGGACACGTGGCCTTAGGCAAACGAGTCAGGGTTTTCTAAATTCTCCAAAATAAAATATTTAGGTGGTGACTCTGTATCTGGCAAAGTAGTCCGTGTTTGGCACTTCTTTCAAAAAATTTGTTTTCAAAAATGATTTGCCGGATTTGGACTCTTTGATGATTCATCGGTCTTGCATTGCACTCTGCGAGATTAGATACAGGACCGTGACATTTGAGTCCTGAACTGTAGTGAGCCCAATGAACAAAACGGGATTTCTCTCTCGGGACGTTCAGGGACGTATACAATTTCTAGCGACTTTGCTGGGGAGTTAGAGAACTTGACTCGAACTCATGATATCTTGTTTTGATTACACTTATGTGTTTCTTTGCATTACATTTGCATTGGTACGCCTAAGTCACAGTGTTTGCTGTCTGCTATTCCTGAACGGTTTGCCGGAGGCCCGCTTTGGGAAGCGTGCCATAAGGCTGACCGGTTGCGGGCTCTGCCACGACGAGAACACAAACCTCATTTTTTACCGGGGCACCCTCTTTTTGACCATTTGACCTAGTGCATATTCGAATCTATAGTGACCATTCCAAGCTAGGACAGGTTGCTTACCCAATTATAGGTTGTTTGAAACCGCTGCGTGCGTAGTGAAACCCTAGCTCTTGACAAAATAGGACAGGGAAACCCTAACCCCTCATAGGGATGTTTTGCGTGCTTTTGTGCAAAATGTGAACTCGTTGGGAATGTATGACACAATCCTTTGAGAGTCTTAATATGGAGGAGGGCCTCTTCAAACATTGGGGATCATATCGGAATTAGATTTGGGTCAAAATCCAGGGGTTCGTGTTTGATTTGGTGGAAATAAACCAGAACTAGAACCCGGGGAAAAATTGTATCTTGCTTTGCTTTGACCAACATATCTGGTATCCTGATCTAATGGAACATTTGTTTTCAATGTTAAGGGGGGTTTGTTTGAGCCAGAGAAGGAGCAGTGCCTACCTTAACCCCATCACAGTTTATTCAATCCCATAAAAGGCCCACTCTGAAAAAGCCTAATCCAGTCAAACCTGACTAAACTGATCCAATTCAGATACATCAGCTATAGCCAGGTCGAAATCCTTGTCGGTCAGCATTTAGGTTACCCCTATCCAACTTAGCAGGCCCGTGATGGCTCAGAGTCCAGAAGAAGTTGTGGCCATGAGAACGACCCTAAACTAGGGAATTGCTATACAAGATGAGACCAATGCTGAAACGCAACGCCCGTTTGGGGTATTTGCCTCGCATCCAGCTTTGGGACCCTAGCCGAATTTTAACCCACTACCGCCAGCTGAAGATCTGCATGGCTCGGATCCCCAAGAAGGGTTGGTTCCAGCCCGAGTTTTCAGACCCATGGTACAGCCTAGTGAGAGGCTTTATTCCCGTGATGTTAATGATCTCAGCCTGACCTCGGTAAAGATTGCTAATCTTGAGAAGCAATTTAAAAAGGCACAGGGACTTGATTCCATTCCTGACATTGAAGATGGGTACACCGAGGCTACCGTACTGCTTCCAGACAGATTCAAAATGCCATATATTAACCGTTTCGACGGGTCTGGAGATCCTTTGGTACACATCCGGCTTTTCTTGGACATCCTGAAACCGGTAGGTCTGACTAAGCCTCAAAAGCTCTCTCTATATGGGAGAACCCTGTCGGGTATAGCAGCCGCTTGGTATGCCAAGTTGGAGGATGCAGTGAAGCAGAATTGGGAAGAGTTGGCTGAGGCGTTTGTCAATCAGCACTCTTACAATATGCAACTTGAAGTTGTTATCCCAGATAGGCAACCCAAGAGGGGGGGTGAATTGGGTTATTAAAAATTTCACAATATTAAAAATAACACAATATTCAGAATTTTAATAAATAAAAAAAAACAGAATAATAATTATCAATATAAAAGAAGAAGAGATAGAGAGAGAAAATCAAACACTGCGATTTATAGTGGTTCGGCACGCCAGGCCTACGTCCACTCCCCAAGGAACATTGAGTGTGTTGTTGAAAGTTGTGAACTTTATATAAATTGTCTACAAAAATGGTAGGGCTCCATGAAATTAACAAAAAATCAGTCTTTTTTTTATCTGTTTGCTGAACTAATTAAAAAGGTTCGATAGGAGTGTGGCTGTATGTAGAGCGATGACATCAAGGAGGTGCTTATGTAAGCCATACATTCAGGAGCATGCCGTTATGGTAAGCCACAGTACGTCTAGGAGCGTGCCGTGATGTAAGCCATGACGTCAGCAAGGAGCGTCCAACGGGTATAGATTTTTGTTATAAATAGAAGTGTTGTGTTGGAGAAAATCATCAAGAACTTGAAGAGAAATATTTCTGTAGCTCCAAAATTCTGGTATTGCTGCTCTTATCACTTTCAGTATCTAAGTCTAGCTTTAGTTCTTACACTTTCAATATCTACTTTTTGTTGAGAGAATAATTGTAAAAGTGGGAACTTTCAATTACCACTTATTCTTATTCCTTATGTGTTTGTGAGAGATTTGTAAGGGGTAAGGCATTTATTTGTGATGAAGGCTGCAAGATTACAGAGTAATATCCTTTGCACGAAAGTCACAAGCTTGGTGGTTGTATTCTATTCAATTGTAAAAGAAATTATCTCAAGGAG
>NW_021024878.1:3174134-3213165 GCF_004153795.1 Camellia sinensis | reverse complement strand
AATGTTCTAGATGGTCCGAATAGATTCAATATCCAAGAAGTTGAAGCGGCTCTATAGGTTGAAAACGATAATTGGGATTTAAAAGAAATCTAGTTTGTTTCCAAATGACATGGCATCACAAAGTTTATCTTTTTCAAAACAATTTTTGGTAAAACCTATGACTAACTCATTTTTTGAAAGCTTGAAAATTAAATTCAAAATGAGCATGTCCTAATTCTTCTATGCCAAATTCCCACCCATTATCATTTATAGCGAATAAACATTTAATGTTAAAATGAAGATAAAAATCATTGTAAAATCAAAACACATATACCATCTCATGTCTATAACCTACAAATAAAGTTTTGTTTTCTAAGGTATTTTCAATAGTGCAATGAGGTTTCTAAAAAATAACTCATAAACCTTTATCAACATAATTGACTAATACTAAGCAAGTTGATGTTTTAAACATTCAAACAAATAAAAAACATTTTCAATAATAGGACAGGGATTTTTAACCATACTTCCATACAACCAATGATTTTAACCCTTCTATGCGCCAAAAGTTCACATATTCCGCATTCTTTGGGTTGGAGTGTGGCGAACGATAGCTTTAATTTTCCATCATGTGTCTCGAAAAAACATGCACTGTCGAATACCATCTTATCGTTTACTGGATTTGTCTTTTAAAACAATTACCTACAAAATTTTGATTTCTCTAATTGGGTACCATTTTCTTGGCGTCCATAAAAGTTAGAATTTGTACCCTTGAGAATATCCCTTAGGAACCCACAATCTTTTTATTTTAGCAAAAAAGATTTCTTTTAATAGGGACATGAAGGTGAAATATGACCTTGTCCACAAAAATGACATGTTGAGATGAGAGTGATTAAGAAGATGCATATTACAAAAACCATTTTTGCAGTTTTTACTTTGAAAAAGGTTTTATATTCCAATCCGCTTACCAAAAGTTACGGTTTTGATTTTTAAGGAATTTTATCTTAAAGTCCTTCTACCCTTGAGTGAACTTTAAAGAGTAGTTTTTCAAGTTCTTCATATTTCTTTTACAAAATAATTTTGCTCATTTTTCTTAAAGACTGTTTCTTTTTGCAATACAACTAAAATTGTTTTTTCAGAAATTGAAGGACTCTTTTGAGTTAAAATCTCATATTTTTCCTTTCTTCATTCTTCATGGCTTCATTTTTCTTAAAACATTTTATCTTGGAAGTCAATGATTCATTTTACTTTTTTTCCAATAAACTGAGATTTACTTTCTTTTGACAATTATTTTATCAAACTTAAGTTTTCTTAAATTCTGCATGTAATTCATCAAAAAAGCTTAATGTAAATTCATTCAAATGTAAAGGATTCGTCATTTACCTCATTTCTTTCATTCCAAGTTGCCATTAAACATAGGTTAGCAACCTCGTTTTTTGCCACAACTTCGGTTTCTGTGTCGGCTTTTCATCACTATCTCTTTCCCCAGGCTGCAATTTCATTTAGCTTTCTTTTTTGTCCTTCTTGGAATTTTTTTCTAAGTTCTGGACATTTTCTGATTGTAGTGTCCAGGTTGTTGCATTAATAGCAGTTACTCAGATTTTTTGTGATTTTCCTCCTCTTTGAAAAATCCCTGTTGTTGAAAGTCTTTTCTGAAAAAAATTTCGTACACATTGTTTTTTCTTTTCTCACAAACCTTTGGGAAACTTTCTTAGTTGATTGATTCCATTCCTCATCCTTATCTGAATCCATCTTCCTTATCCTTCTTTGATGTTTCGAGGTGGATTTGAAAAGCTATCCTTTCTCTTGTTGTTGTTCCTCAACTCTTCCTTTCCTTCTTGCATATGAAGCTCATTGAGTTAAGAGAGATCCCATTAACTCATCTACTTAGCTTTGATAAATCCTGGCTTCGGAAATGCAAATGACTTTTGTCTTCCAACTTTTTGGCAATGACCTAAGCACTTTCTTTACATTTTGCATTAGTATATTATTTTTGCCAAAGAGAGTTTAAACCATTAATAATATCAGTATAAAAACGAGTAAAACATTGAGGGAAATAGTTTCATCAGGCTTCATTTTAAAAAAGTTCATTAATTATGGGACTAAGCAAACTGAACTTCTTATTCTTTAACTTGTTCGGTTCCTAGAGTCACTATAAAAGCTTGTCCCCAAAATTTCTTTAGCGGTTTTAACATGTGGAAAATTCTATTTGACTCGTTGCCATCTAAAAGCGTAGGTACAACATGGTTTGTAGCTTTGACATTAATTTGGGCCATTTAGTATCGATTCATCCCACTTCATCTTCAGGTTTTGGTAACCCTAAGGTCCATCTATAGCTTTTTGGTAGGGGAATTTTTGGACCATTTACAAATATTTTCCAACATTCATAATCTTAGATGGAATAATCTATTGGTCATCCTAGTTCCAATAGCTAAAAAATTTGTGCCGCCTAAAAGAGGTGGCCTATTAGATGCTTTGTCCCTCGGCGTAAGGAATAACTAGGGGTGCCATGATCTACCTGAGACGGTTAAAGTCACAAAATTAGAGTCTAGGCTCTTGATTACCAATGTTATCCCAGATAGGGCAACCCCAAGAGGGGGGGTGAATTGGGTTATTAAAAATTTTGGCCGCTGGGATCGGCGTGTAAATAAAAAAAAACAGAATAATAATTATCAATATAAAAGTAGAAGAGATAGAGAGAGAAAATCAAACATTGCGATTTATAGTGGTTCGGCACGTCAGGCCTACGTCCACTCCCCAAGGAACCTCCTTGAGAATTTCTTTACTATCAATTGAATAAATACACCACCAAGCTTGTGGATTTGGCACAGGACTTACTCTTATCTATTGAGCCTCACTCAACAATAAATGCCTTACCCTTACAAAATCTCTCACAAAAATAAGGAATAAGAATAAGTGGTAATTGAACCCACTTTTACAATAATTCTCTCACAAAGAGTAGATATGAAAGTGTAAGAACAAAAGCTAGACTTAGATCTGAAAGTGAAAGAGCAGAATACTCAGAATTTTGGAGCTCACAGAAATATTTTCTCTTCAAGTTCTTGATGATTTTCTCCACACACAACACTTCTATTTATACACAAAATTATACCCGTTAGACGCTCCTTGCTGACGTCATAGCTTACATAAGCACGCTCCTGGCGTCATGGCTTACATAAGCATGCTCCTGATGTCATGGAGCAAATGTCTCCTCATAATCAACATCATACTCATGAGAGAAATCTTTGGCAATCAAATGAGCTTTGTAGCGCTCAAGAGACCCATCAGAATGAGTCTTGACTTTGTAGACCCATTTGCAACTAACCAAGTTCTTACCAACATGCAAAGGAACCAGCCCCCAAGTACTAGTTTTCTTTAGAGCAAACAACATATCCTCCATAGCATGAACCCAATGAGGATCCTGACATGCCTCTTTGTAAGATTGAGGTTCTGAAAAAGAGTGAATAGCAGACAAAAAAGTATGATAGGAAGTAGAAAAACATGTATTAGACTAACCCAACCTGTTTGGAGGATGATGTACTCGAGTAGGATATTGGTGTTAGCAGGATCAGAGTCGTCAGAAGTAGGAGGAGCAGTAGCAGGGGCAAAGACAACCAGTAGAGGAGGAGCCTTGCGACGAGAATAAACTAATAACGAAGAAGGAGAAGAAGCTGAAGGTGGAGAAGCAACCAAAGGTGAAGTAGGAGGATAAGATAGAACAAGCTCAAGAGGAACAATGGAGATGTATTCATCAGATGAGACCTCAGAAGGACAAGGGTCAATATGAACCAAATCCTCTTTGGATACTGGAGCAGTGAGAGGGGGAAGTTGAAAGTAAGACAGACATTTGAGAAAGGCAATACGACGGGAGACATAAAGGCGACGAGTGACAGGATCGTAACAGTGATAGCCTTTTTGAGTAAGATTGTAACCCAAAAAGACACATAAGACAGACCAGGCACTGAGTTTGGTCTTATCTTGACAAGGAAGTAGGACAAAACAAGTAGACTCAAAGACACGTAGGAGGGAATAATTGGGAGGTTAGGAATACAAAGCCTTATAAGGGGATCGACTAGAGAATAAGGGAGTCAACATGCGATTAAGGAGGAAAGCAGCGGGAAGAACTGCCTCACTCCAGAATGGTGCCGGAACAGAAACAAAGAGAAGAAGAGATCAAGCTGTCTCAAGGAGATAACTGTGTTTACGCTCAGCACGACCGTTTTAGGTAGGGGTATCAGTACAGGAGGTTTGGTGAATGGTGCGCAATTTGGCTAAATACTCATAAAATTCAATTTTAAAGTATTTCCCACCCAAGTCAGACCAGAGTATTTTAATTGTGGCCCCAAACTGTGTAGTGATCATAGACTGAAAGGTATGATATATTTGTTAGAAGTCAGATTTATGTGCCATAAGATAAACCTAGGTGTAGTAGGTACAATCATCAACAAAGGACACATAATACGCAGAACCCTCTTTAGTGGGAATAGGAGAAGGTTCCTAAACGTCAGTATGTACAAGAGAAAAAGGGGAAGCAGAAATAGAAGTACTGGTATTAAAAGGTAAAGCTGTCATTTTAGCAAGTTTACATCCTCGACACTCATTAATTTGACTAGGAGAAACTTTACCTAACAATCTGGACTAAGCTAAAGACCGCAAGCGGTCAACAGACAAATGACTTAAGCGAGAATGCCATAAATAAAACTGACTTGATTGAGAATCTAACTGAAAAGATGAAAGTGCAACGAGGGAGGTAGACCGAGGAAGATGCAGGCTTTCTATCACATAGAGATCTCCAACTCTACGGCCGGTCCCAATCTACTTCTTGGATACCCGATCCTACACACAACAGACAAAAGAAGAAAAGATAACATCAAAACCAAAAGCATCAAGCTGACTGATCAAAAGCAAGCTAACAGACAGTTGAGGAACATAAAGAACAGGGGGAATAGTAACATCAGACATAGCAGAGGGTAAAACAGATCCAATAGATATGACAGACATACTAGATCCATTAGCAGTATTGATATTAATAGAAAAGAGAGGGGGGATACAATTTTGGAGTAAGGAAAGGTGATGAGTCATATGATGAGAGGCACCAGAATAAAAAGCCAGACAGAGGAAGGAATACCTGAAGAGGACCCAAGCAAACTTGAATGGGGAGATGTGAGAGCAGATGTAGATGAAGATAATTGAGAGGTGGACCAGAGATGCTGAAGCTGAGCAATCTGGGCACTAAAGGAAGCCAAGTCGGGATCAGAAACCAGGGTAGAGGCAGTATAAGCAGCAGGAGGGCGAAAAGTACTCGGAACAGGACCTCGTGACTGTGGTTGATGCGGCTGAGAAGACTGAGCAAACTGACCGCCCTTCTTGGGACAGTTGTGTTTCCAATGGCCTTTTTTATGGCAAAAAGCACACTCATCAGAGGCTAGTGGGCCCTTCTTGGGCTTTGCATTGACCTGAAGCTGATGAGGTGGGGGGTTCGACAGCAGAGAAGACAGAGTAGGAGCCAAAAAGATAGATGAAGATAGAGTTTGACTGGCCATCTTAAGATGGGTTTCCTTGAAGAGGAGCTCACGAACAATAGCATCCACAGAGGGGAGATGAGACCAATGAAGGATGCCACCACGGATAGCCTCATATTGAGGGGAGAGAGCTGTTAAGAATTTCACTGAACGACCTTCCTCCCGAAACTCAACATAAACGTCTAGTGTCTTGAGGCTAGATGGTTCCATGAGAGCCAACTGATTCTAGAGGCTTGTCATCTCAATGTAGAAGTCTTGAATAGACAGATCCCATTGACAAGCTCCCTGAATAGCTGTTTCCAACTCATACCATTTGGCAAAGTTGGACTGATGATAATTACTTTATAAGTAATCCTACACATTTTTGGCAGTGCTGTATTTAGAGAACATCATCCCGATATGGTCATCTATAGAGTTATGGAACCAGGTCAAAACTTGAGCATTATCACAATCCCAAGTGTCACAGAAACTCAGATAGTCTTCTTGTTTGGGATCTGATGGACGAGGAATAGACCCAGAAATATATTCCCATTTTTTTCGATCGAGAAGAAAATTTCTCATAATACTAGACCAATAAGCATAGTTGTCACTTGTAAGCTTGCATTTAATATCTTGGATTTTATCTTCCAACATTGTAATGAACCAGAAATAAAAGAAAAGGGAACTGATGGGGCATAGTGATAAAACCCACTAAGGTTGAGGGGTCAACTTGTAATAATCCAAAGTTGAGATAGAGGGGTAAGGTGGACTGCAATCAGATCACACAGAACAAAACCGAATGTAGAGAGAGCAAAATGGAGAGTAAAGACCAGAGAGAGAGAGCCAACATTGAGGTCACGAGAAAGTGGGAGAGATCCTTCAAGCTCAGGCAGACTCGCGACGTCAGACCTAGCACTAAGAGGCAATCACGATTTCGGTGAAGACAGAGAGGGCTATCGCGACCATCATGACCTTGAGAAGGCGTCGCGATTGTCATGACCAGAGAAGGCTGGTTTCGATCGACCCAGACAGACCCAACAAGCAGGAACGAAGAACTTTGAATGATTCGACTGATCAAGGCCAAACCTAGGGTTCGAATGATTCGAATGATCAAGGCCAGACCTAGGGTTTCGAACGAAGCTCTGATACCATGTAAGTTTTTGTATTTCTTTATATACAATTGTATCTTTGATTACAATCAGACTTTAGAATATATAGCCCTAGCTCCTAAACCAAAAAGGAAATACAATACGATCATGACTCTAATAGGACTCTAATACAATCATGCCTTTAATAGGACTCTAAGTTAATTTGTAAGATTCACAATATATTTTCACAGTTACAAGTTAAAGATTTTGGATAGTTGATAATGAAATGAGTATTATTGATAATGGATTTAGATTATAATAAATAGATGTATTATTCTGTATATGTCCATGTTACAGTTTGCATTGACAATGGAATGCATATAATTTAGAATTAATGAAAAATATTCAATTTGTGCGTTTTTAAAAAATTAATAAATAAAGCTTTTGGAGACTAAACATTTAGTAGCCAAAAAATAAAATGAGAACTTGTTGGCGACTAAATAGGTAGCAGTCAAAAAAAAAAAATGAAATTTTTTGGCGTCTAAAAAATTAGTAGCTGAAAAGGAGCACTATGATTTTAGTGACTAAAAAATTAGTAGCCAAAAAGGAGTGCCACGTTTTTAGCAACTAAATAATTGGAAGCCAAAAAGAAACCAACAGTTTTTGGTGACGAAACATTTAGTCGCTAAAAGAAAAAAACACATTTATTGAAAACTTTGGGCGACTAAATTTTTAGTTGCCAATTGGTGACTTTCGATGACCAAAACAAAATTAGTCGCCAATGCCTTTCCCGACAATCATCCAGTGACAAAGATGGAGACCAAGAAATTTAGTCGGCAAAATGTTTTGGCGACTAAAATATGACTTTTGGCGACTAAAAATTTAGTTGCCAAAAGTGCAATTTGTTGTAATGGATGCAAAACTACATTTTTCTTCCCATATCTCACATTATTTCCAAAGGCACACAATCTCTCTAAAAATCTGAGCTATTGATACATTATTTAGTATTTTTTCATCACAAAAGAAGTGAAAAATTTCCCTTAGTTGACCTTTTTTTTCATCAATCTTTTTATTTTGAGTATTATGCATGAAAAACCAATTTTACACCCAACTTTCAAAAATTATATAAAAATATAGAAAAATCTCTTGGACCTCCATTTTATGTCAAAAACTTCCTTAAAGAGTTAGATTTCAATGAAAATTGGTTTCATTGAAAAAGAGTGAGCGGTTTGTAAGAAAATCCGATTTTCATGACGGTCGACGAATCTGGACAGCGCTGGAGTGTTTCTTAAATAACTAAAAATCCATAAAAGGTATTCCATTCGCAAAAAATGTTCTCAAAACAAGATAAAATTCTATACAAACCATAGGAAGGCTAGGCTTGGGAAAAATCTGAAATGGTATTTTTGATTTTAATCTTTAAATGGTATTGAATTTGAAAAATTAGTTTTGCAGTGGTGTGTTATGCTCTTGTCTTCATGAATATTCTTATTAGAATATGGTTATGTCTTGGTATGATATTACATATGTCATGGTTATATACTTTTTATTTTAGTCCTTCGATGATGCTCATACTTATGCAAATTTATTCTTCTTCTTCTTCTTCTTTTTATTTTTATTTATTTATTTTTTTTTTTACGTATGCTAACTAACTTAAAAAATTTATTTAAACGGTAAACTTAATGGGGTGGCTAATGGGGTTTCGATCACATGAGTATTGTTATGAGATAGAGTTATGTTCAAATTGAATTGGTTAGTGGGACGTGTTCCCTTTTGAAAGTTAAGCCTTGCGCAAGCGGTTGTTTTGAAACCCTTGAACGAAGCGGTTGTATTCAGACCTTAGGTGGTTTGGTGTGAGGAGGAAATGGGCAAGGCCCTATTTTACCATCTCTTTAAAATTTTAAAGTTTTTTATTTATTTTTTAAATATACTAAAGACGAAAATAAAATAATAATAAAAAAAACCAAAAAATGCCATTTCCAAAACACCTCTTTGATGGGATCTGGCATGCTGCTAGCAACCTGTTGTGCCTCTTTATGGAAGGTCGTTCCAAGTGTCTTTTGATGATCTAAATTATTCATATTGTAGAATTCGTTAAGAATATTATCTATGCAAAAAATTAAATTAATCATATATTAATAACGGACAAATTACACTAGCAGTCCCTATAGTTTGGGGCTCGTGTCACTTTAGTCCCTGACTTTTCAATCGTGACACGTTTGACCCTAAATTTTGAATCTCGTTCCAAATAAGGACAATTGAAGAAATTTTTACACCATTTCAAGGCAAAGTCGTCAATAAAAAAAAACTAGTTTGATAAAAATAAATGTCAAAAATTATTTTTAAATTTTGAAAAATTATTTTTACTCACCAAAGATAAAATTATATAAAAATAATAAATCTTTTTTATTTTTTTACCAAATTAATTTTTAGTATGTATTTGGATGATAATCATGTAATGCGTGGTTGTTTTTGTTGATATTTTTGGATAGTTATCAGGTAATAAATAGTTGTATTTGTTGTTAAAAAATATTTTTGGATGGTTATCATGTAATGGATTGTTATTAGATTTCTAATGTATAATTGATATGTTTAATATATGAAATGCTTTTAATTTTAGATTTTTTTATTTAATGAATTGGTTTAATAATAACATCAAAGTTGTCGTTATATTTGATTTTTGAAAAAATAAAACTAATTTAATGAAAATAAATATCAAAAAAAATTATTTTAAAAAATTATTTCTACTCTCCCAAAAGATAAAATTATAAAAATGAGGTTTTTAAATTTTTTTTTCAACAATTTAATTTTTAGTTTGTTAGAAAAATTTTCTGAAAATAGATTTTGAAAACCAAACTAAACAAAACTTTATAACCAAAAAAGTTCCAATATTATTATTAAAAAAATGATATTATATTTTAAACAACATATAAGTTAACCAATACAAAATAAGTTGTACGACAACTTTATCTTTCAAATTGAGCAACAATGTCTTTAATTGTCCTCATTTAAAACAAGATTTATGTAACGCCCTGAAATAACCCAACACAAATTAAGTACATTAATCAACGTCCATTAAGAAATAAAGATAGGTCTCCAACCTTTACATCATTACTTAGCGAAATGGGTACAAAAGTTCCACATGTGAATTATACATTCAATAATATAGAAATACATGAATCTATAGCATGTAGAACATCACATCCCAAAAATAATAAAATGCCCTCATGGGCTTACAATTTCCAAGGCTTAAACCCGGTTACACAAAAGTGGCATCTCGGACCCATACATGAATAGCCCTTGGCTAGCAATAAATCACAACAAAACAGAGTTATTTACTCTTCACAGAATATGTCCACGCCCTCAACTCGGCAAGATCACCACATCCTTTCCTATACCAAAATCCCATAGGGGTGAGCATAAAGCCTAGTTGAGAATTCTTAACAAAGTATATACATTTATGCAAGACTCCCAATGTAAAATGCACATGCCAATTAAAAAAAGATTTCATTTACATGTTTTAAAAAGCTACCATGTTCAACAGTAACTTGAAATCTCAACAATAATAAAATATACAATTTCATTCAATGGGACGGTAAATATAACTCAGGTAATCCCTAGGTTGGTGTCTACAAGTAGGCTTAACTAGCACTACCAAAAGCCCCACTTTACCGGTTGCTAACCGAAAGGGAAGTGGTACCTCCTCCGCGCGTGTTTTCAGTCTTTCACCCCAGACACTCGGGCCAACTTATTCCATTTCATCTACAGCTCCAATTCGGACTTACCAATGTATTTACCCCAAAACATTTCAATAATTCCCATTTTAAACATATTCTTTTCTCAATGTAAACTTTTCCAAACTCAAATTCAAAATGTATAATTATCAATTGAAAAAGGATGTAATGCAATAATTAACAATGCCTCATAACAATTCTCCATTTTCCTCCTTTCAATATTATTTAACAAAATGCCACACGTTTAATTCAATCTATCAACACATAGTAACCTTTCCACATCTTGTGCAATTCTCAACATTGTAGTCATTTCAAGACTACATGCAATGTTTTTGAACATCAACTTCCCAAAATCACAATTCTCATACTCCATGGAACTCAACAATGTGCCAATTCATAACCACATATGTATATGCATTTAACAATAAATTCAAGTATGGTCTCTAAATTTTCATACATCAAGAAGTTGTCATATTTGCAAACAACAATATAAAATTTTGACTCGCTCCTTCATTTAACCTAAGAAAATCCATAAATCTCCAATATTTTTCCAAAACCCCCAATTTCTAAGTTTTTCACAAAAACCAAACATTTCCTCATCTCTTGGCAAAACCTCACTAAAAACATCATTCTAAAACCAATGTGGTTTAACATATCAAGAGAATCTTTAAGAAGAACAAAGGATGGATTTCTTTTACAAAGCCATCAATTTCTTGAGCCAAAAACCAATTTTTAAAATAGTCAAAGAAGAACTCTCAAAATCAACCAAAAACTTGCAAAATATATATATAACTCTAAGAAATTCCCTACCTCAAGTTTGGTGAAGAAAATGAGATGAAAGCCCTAAAATCAATGGTGTTGAAGCATGATCTCCACCGCACACAACGAAGCCCTCGGTTAGCTCTCCAACTTTGATGAAGGAACTTAGGTCAAAGTATCAATGGATTTGGAGAGATCAAAGATTTTGTGAGGTTTGATGTAGGAAATGTAGAGAGATGGCGGAGAAAAGGGTTTTTAGAGAGACAGAGATGTGTATAATGATATACACTCATCCCAAGAAACAAAGAAAAGGTAGATCGGATTGCATACAAGCCAGCACATGCAGTGCCCTCTCCCGCACGTGCGGAGTGTCTCCTCGCACGTGCGGCCTTCACCGCCGCACGTGCAATGGTCCCTCTCTCACACGTGCAGCCCAAGGCCCCACACGTGTGGCCCTGGTCCTCCAACCTGGAATTTCCTCAGCTTAAACCCCTGGTATTCTAGACCGAACCCGCACCCTTCGAATCAAGTGAAACTCAACACCAGAGTAAGCAAGAATGAAAATTTTGAAACAAAATCCTTCAAACATAACAACCCAATAAGAACGATGAGTGAAGGGACTCACGACATGGCCGGTCATCACACGGAACAAAACCTTGGTCATGAGAAGGCTTGTAAATTTGAAGGTGAAGAATGGTGTGTCTGTCGCCGAGCATACTAGTGAATTCAAGAATCTGTTGAATCAACTTGTAACCGTCAAGATGCCCTTGGATGATGAAATGCAAGCCGTTCTACTACTCAGTTCTTTACTGGATAGTTGGGAGACGTTGATGGTTTCTCTCAGTAACTCTACACCAGAGGGGAAGCTAACCACGAGCATGGTCACAGACGCCATGTACAAAGAAGAGACAAGGAGGAAAGACATGGGAGGTAATCAATCCCATGCTCTTGTCACAGAAGATAGAGGCAGAGACAGAGGTAGAGGAAGAGGCAGAGGAAGAAGCAAGAGTAGAGGCAGATGAAACAACGGAAGTAAATCCAATGACAGTAAAAGTCAAGGTAACCCTGGATTCACTTGCTTTCACTGTGGCCAGGAGGGTCATATAAAGAGGAACTGTCCAAGCCGGAAAGATAAAGGCCAGAGCAATAAGTCAAAGGGAGATGAGAACACGACAGCCACAACAACTGATGAAATACTTCTTTCAGTTGGTGAAGAGGAGGATTGCCTTCACGTGGCTGACCACAGCTATACAGAGTGGGTGATACAGCTGCATCCTATCACGCCACTTCCCACAAAGAACTCTTCAACTCGTACAACGTTGGAGATTTTGGCACTGTTCGAATCAAAAATTCTAGCTATTTGAAGATTGTGGGCATTGGAAACATTAGTATTCGGACTAATGTCGGACACAAACTGGTTCTCAAAGATGTGAGGCATGTTCTAGATTTGTGCCTCAATTTTATCTCTAGAAGCGCCCTGGACCGACAAGGTTATACAAGTACACTCAGAAATGGCCATTGGAAGCTGACAGGAGGAGCTTTGACAATCGCCAGAGGAGAGATGTCTTCAACACTGTACAAGACTCAAACGAAGATCTGTCTGGAAAGTCTTAATGCAGCAGAAGACAAGGAGTCACCAGACTTATGGCACAAAAGGCTGGCTCACATGAGTGAAAAAGGATTGCATCTGTTGGCAAAGCAATCTAAGATACCCTTATCCAAAAGGGGTGCGCTGAAGCCTTGTGATCATTGCCTTTATGGCAAGTAACATCGAGTATCATTCAGTTTAGTGAGCAAGAAGAAAATAGAATTGCTCAGTATGGTATACTCGGATGTTTGTGGCCCAATCGAAGTAGAGTCACTCAGCGGCCGCAAGTATTTTCTAACCTTCATTGATGATGCATCAAGGAAGTTGTGGATGAATTTCCTGAAGATGAAGGATGAGGTATTCTAGCACTTTCAGGAGTTCCATGCAATGGTGGAAAAAGAGACTGGAAAAAAGTTGAAGTGTCTTCGCACAGACAATGGTGGCGAGTACACTTCCAATGCTTTTGAAGCATATTGTGCCAATAGAGGTATCCAATACGAGATAACAGTTCCCGGTACCCCACAACACAATAGTGTGGCAGAGAGGATGAACCACACTATTATTAAAAGAGTCAAAAGCAAGCTCAGAATGGCAAAGTTGCCAAAGTCATTCTGGGCTGAAGCCGCCCGTACAGCCTGTTACCTCATCAACAGGTCGTCTTCAGTCCCATTGAATTTTGTGATACCTGAGAAGTCTGGTCCAGAAGAAAGGTATCATATTCTCACTTAAGAGTCTTTGGATGTAAGGTGTTCGCACACATCTCCAAAGAAAATAAACAGAAGCTTGATAACAAGTTCACTCCATGTATATTTGTGGGCTATTCAGATGCAGCATTTGGGTACAAGTTGTGGGACCCAATGAACAAGAAGATGTTCAGGAGCAGAGATGTTTTGTCCAGGAAGACCAGACAGTAGCAGATTTTGAAAAGCCTGCAAAGTCTAGAGATGTCATCACTCCAGACTTGTTTCCATCTCCTGAGCCATCACAAAATGCTAGATGTGATGATGTGCAACAAGAAGTGCCAGAGTTATAGGATCCTATGCCAAAAATTGAGGATCAAGAGGAAAGAGATGAGGACCCGGATGAAGAGGGTGTTGAGTAGGGGGAGCAACCCCCTCAACTAGAGGCAACTAGGCCTCAGTTCCTGAGATCTGGAAGAGCTGTCTTGCCATCAACCAAATATCCCGCTTCTCAGTATATTCCGATTACTAATGAGGGGGAGCCCAAGAGTTTTTCAGAAGCAAAGAGTCATACAGAGAAAGATTGCTGGATGCAAGCCATGAAAGAGGAGATGAGTTCTTTGCAAAAGAACCACACTTATGAGCTTGTTTCACTTCCAAAGGACAGGAAGGCATTGAAAAACAAATGGGTGTACAAATTGAAGAAAGATGGCAACGAAAAAATATTGCAGCATAAAGCTCACTTGGTGGTCAAAGGTTTTGGGCAGAAGAAAGGAATTGATTTTGATGAGATCTTCTCTCCAGTTGTGAAGATGACTTCCATTCGAGTAGCTCTGGGATTCGTAGCTCGCTTGAATCTAGAGGCAGAACAGATGGATGTCAAGATTTCCTTTCTCCATGGTGACTTGGAGAAAGAGATCTATATGGAGCAGCCAGAAGGATTTGAAGTTAAAAAAAAAAAAGAAAATCTAGTCTGCAAACTGAAGAAGAGTCTCTATGGCCAGAAGCAGGTGCCGAGACAATGGTACAAGAAGTTTGATTCATTCATGGTGGATCACGAGTACACAAGAATGGTAGCAGACCAGTGTGTATATTTCTGAAGGTTTTCAGATGGAAACTTCATCATCCTACTGTTATATGTCGATGATATGCTGATCATCGGACATGATACTGCTATGATCAACAAGTTGAAAAAAGATTTGTCGTAGTATTTTGACATGAAGAATTTAGGCCCATCATAATAAATTTTGGGCATGAAGATTGTTCGTGACAGGAAAGCCAAGAAGATGTGGCCATCACAGGAGAAATATGTTGAACGGGTGATTAAAAGGTTCAACATGAAATATGCCAAGCCAGTCAGCACATTATTGGCCAACCATTTCAAGGTGACAAAGCGTTCGTGTTCCACGACCAGCTCTGAAAGGAAAGAAATAGAGGCAATCCCTTATTCTTCCGTAGTAGGAAGTTTAATGTATTCAATGGTGTGTACTCGGCCAGATATAGCTCGTGCAGTTGGCGTTGTGAGCAGATTCCTCGCCAATCCAGGAAAGGAGCATTGGGAGGTAGTCAAATGGATTCTTCGATACTTGAAGGGAACTTCAAAGATATGTCTATGTTTTGGGGGAGCTGAACCAATTTTGGAGGGTTTTACAGATGCTGATATGGCGGGTGATCTTGATGGTAGAAAGTCAACATTAGGATTTTTATTTACCTTTACAAGGGAAGCTGTTTCATGGCAGTCCAAACTACAAAAGTATGTTGCTTTATCTACAATAGAGGCAGAGCACATTGCTGCCGCAGATGCTGGAAAGGAAATGTTGTGGTTCAAGCGGTTTCTCCAAAAATTGGGTCTACAACAGGAAGAGTACAAGGTACATTGTGATAGTCAAAGTGCAATTAATCTGAGCAAGAATTCCATGTACCATTCATGTACAAAGCACATTGATGTCCGGTATCATTAGATACGAGAAGTGATGGAAAAGCAGCAGATGAAACTGGTAAAAGATTCACACGGACAAGAATCCTTCTGACATGATGACCAAGGTTGTCACCAGAGACAAACTGAAAGTTTGCAAGAATCTGACCAGGATGGACTTCAAGTAAGAAGTCAGTTATCCATATGGGTGTGCAAGGGGAGAATTGTTAACTCCAGCCCACATGGAGGAGTAGTTAGAGGTTGGCTAGTTGGCTCTCCAAGTCAAGAAGTAGGAGGAAAGAGGGAAGATGGTAGTTGGCAGTTGGCAGCCCAATAACGTTTTTTCTTGACTTTGTATTCCCTCAGTTGTGTATAAATTGAGGTGAGGAGGAGGGTCTGAGTATAAGGAAACACAGAGTGTATGTAATCTGTGAGTGAGAGTGCTACAGAGAGAGAGTGAGGTGTGAGTGTTGTAAACTCCCTCCCAGAAATTCTATAGTGGAAATCTCTCCCCGTGGACATAGGCTATTGCCGAATCACGTAAATCTCTTGTGTTATTATGTGTGATTAAGTGTGTTTAATCCTAACATAAGGTGGTGCTGGTGGTGGCTACATTCATGAACCCCTCGTTTCATAGGCTTCCTGGTGCTGATTTGGTGGTTCACGACGGTGGTGATGATCATGGAAATCCAAAGCTCGGTGCTACCAGCCATGGAGGTGCTGGTGGAAGCGAGGGGTGTTCAAATACGAGCATGTCCATATCAGGCCATGGTGTTTCTTCACCAGCACCATTGAACAGCCTTGCTCTGTCTGATGTGGTGACTTGGGGTAGGTCCACTTCTCTTCCACATCATCCTTACTAGGAAGAAAAAGAACCATGAAGAAATCAGTAGAAGAGCGCAACAAGTTCTGAGATATCTGCATAAACAAATTCATTAAACTTTCATTTCATGTCTTTATTTATGTTTTGTGCGGTTTTCATAAGTTCTCATGTTTCTATTCTCTCTCTCTCTCTCTGCAGTCGTTTGTAGTTTTATGTCTTTGCGTCATGTCATCGTTTGTGGTTGGTTTAAAATATGTTTTATAATAATAAATAAAGTATGTTTTATAATATGTTTATTTACTCATGTCATTCGTTTAGTTTTATAATAAATTGTTCTCTTTTATATATATATATATATATATATAGCAAAATTGTTCTTTCATGTCATTTTCATCGTGGGAATAAAATGATGATACAACGTTGTATCTATACTGAAAATTTTATTCACAATTAAATCAATTACAAGATCGGATATAATTTTTTCATAGCAAATGTGTTTCACTTTTTACTCTTTTTCTTTTTTGTGGTTACAGAATCGTGTTTGATTTTACAATTATCATGTCAAAATTGCAAGTAATACTAAAAAATCATATTTAATTATTAAAAATTATCTAAAATTATTATGCCAAGATTCATATTGATTTTTATACATGTATCACATATTATACAAATTAAATTTTAACCATACAATATTATTCGGGTAGATAAGGGTGGATTCATAAATTTATTCAAAAATTGCAAATCACTTCTCAAAGGGTTTATCATCTAAGATTGTGTTTGGTTTAAGAATTTAGAGAGAGATTTAAAATCTCTCCTAAATTTTTGAACCAAATACAACTTAAGAGATCGTAAATTTTATAAAGGCTAAATATCTCAAATCTTAAGATCATTGGAGATTTGTTCAATTGTTAACTCTAGACTTCAGAATTATTCGATTGTTAACTCTAGACTTTAGAATTAATTGGAGTGCATTCAGTCATCTAATTATATATATAGAGAGAGAGAGAAATAAAAGTATACTCTCAAATGGAATTGGGTGAGACACCATTAATCCATTAATCTCTCGTACCATTTATCTTTTGTTAATCCAAGTTATTAGATTGTGTTGAATGATAACAAATTACATCTAGATTGTAGATTTTATCTATATTTTATTAGTAGATTCTAGATTGTGATTCGAAGCATTGACTCTTTGGTGTTGCACTCATTTTTCACCATTAGAAGATGCTAAATAACGGTTACATTACGCAGACTTTTCAATAGAAGTAGAGAAAAAATAAATAAATAAAAAAAAGGCAGAACAGTAATGACATAGCTTTGTAGTTAGTTTTACAAATTTTGAGTTCAAAGGCCTTTTTTGAGAAGGGTTAAAAAAATTAATTTATTAATTTATTTAGTTTATTTGAATTATATTATTTTTTTATTTTCACACATCTTTTTATAATAAATAAAGATAATTATTTTAATACCTTTCAAAAAAAATTTAGATGGTTCAAATAGTAGACTTGTTTAATTGTTTGAATTAGATATAAGAAATTAACTAGAATATATTATTAGTTAGATATATAAGATAAATTATAATATACTTGAGATATGAGACATAATGTTGGAATAATTATATTTTTATAGTTCTATGTGAGTTGTCATTATTGACAAAAGCAGTGGGACCTACTAAAGCATTGGAACCCACTACCTAATGATAATGATGACAACTCACATACCAAGATAAATAGTATATAAATATGGTTATTATAACGCTATTAAATATGAGAACATTTTTATTGTGTTTGATTAAAGTATGATATAGCATGACCCATATCATTTGATGAGAAAATGTTTCAAATCTCCAAAATAAAATTTTATAATTTAATTCATAATGATATGACTTGATAAGTGTTAACTTGTGATTTATTACTATGGGTGAATTCATTAAAATTATAAATTTCTAACATTTTTTAAAAAAATATAATACCATAATGAGTAATATTACATAGAAGAAATTGCATTTTAGTTTGATAGTGGGAAAATAATCCCATTTTCATGATGGTTTAATTTTTTTTATTTTTATTTTGTATGGTGTAGATTTTTTTTTTCCTTTTGAATTTGGTGTAATGTATTTTTTTTTATTTAAAAAAAACTTGCATTAGATAAGATTTCACTTATAATGTAATTATTTTAAAATTATTAGGTAATATTAGGATATTATATGACAATACTCTTATCAATTACCATATATTATGTTCTTTTATTATTCTTCTCTTACCTAACATATAATCATAAATTTCACTCTCTTCCATCAATCATAATGATCTTAGAACACCACCAAATATCCGAACAGCACCAAATAACTTCTTATGTTAGGTCAAAGAAGTATATGGATATCCCACTATATATATCCAATCAAAAAAGGGACTTGGGACTATTCTTAGAAAAGAAAATGGGATAAATGTAATGAATGGGGTTACTTTTTCATTGTTGAACACAAAAATGGGATGTGATGGTAGTTGCAGGGTTTCGGTTTGGGTTGGAGAGGAGTGTGGAGCTGGGTGTGCCTTGAAGGCTGAAGGTGTGTGTGTTATTATTACTGTTTGGGTTTGGAGGTCTCGATGGTGCCACTGATTTGATACCATATATATGTCAGTTTTATTTAGAAATTGCATGTCAGCAGTAAACCCCTCAGGAAGGGTCTATTTTTCTACCCCCAAAGCAAACATCAGAGAGAGAGAGAGAGACTTGGAAAGAGACTTCTCTATCCGTTAGTTTTTCACGTCTCTCAAATCACACACACACACACACAGAGAGAGACAGAGAGAGCTCTATTCTTCAAATCCATGGGGTTGTGACACTACAATACGGTTTCAGGGTATAAGTTTTGACGTGTCAGATTTTATACTTTTCAAAATTAAATTTTAGGGATTTGGTACAGTAGTCCTAGAATAATTCTCTAAGTGCTAGACGACTCGTATTCAGTGTTTGGATGTGAGGTCAAATCTTGGCAGTTGCACTCTTCAGTGTTTGGATGTGAAGTCGAATCTTGGCAGCTGCACTCTCTGACAGAAATGGTGTATGCGTTGTGGAGTCGGTACACATGCCCGAGGTTTGCCCCTTGTACTACTTCGGTTAACCGACATTAGGTTGTTGATTCCAAAATCAATGGAGGACAAATTTAAAGAGTTTACTCATTAACCAAAAGAGAGAGCTCTTCTTACCTTTGAAAAACTCTTACATTTCATATTATTGACTATTTTGTGAAGTGGTTTTGTTTTAAGGGTGATTAATAAGTCTCATATTTTGAATTTGTGATCTATATAGTCTTATATATATATATATATATATATATATATATTTGTGATTCATTTAATCATTTTAGATGTGTAATGACTCATTTGCCCATCACATTGGAGTGTTACATTTAGAAAGTTATGTTTGAGTGTTACGTTTAAGAAAAGTACAGTAAGGAGTTTTCAGTGTTTTACGTTGGAATGTTACATTTTTACAAAAAAGTACACTAAGGAGTTTTTTTAGTGTGTTACGTTGGAGTGTTATGTTTTTACAAAAAGTACACGAAGAAGTTTTTTAGGAGTCTTACATTGGAGTGTTGGAGTATTACGTTGGAATGTTAGGTTTGGAAAAACTATACTAAGAAGTTTTTTTAGAGTTTGAAGTTTTATGTTGGAATGTTATGTTTAGAAAAACTACACTAAGTTATTTTTTTAGAGTTTAGAGTATTATGTTGGAGTGTTATATTTGAGAAAAGTACACTAAGAAGTTTTTTTTAGTGTTATGTTTGGAAAGTACACAAAGAATTTTTTTTTTTTTTAATGTTACATTAGAAGTTTTTATGGAGTGTTACGTGTTAAAGTGTTACATTTGGCAAAAATACACTAAGGGTGTGTTTGTTTGGACGGACTGGATGAGGGGAGATTGGAATCCACTGGACTGTTAGACCTAGGATACATTGTCCCTGGACTATTTGGTTGGACTAGATTTGTATCTCATATATATTTAGTCATGGGATTAGATGTCAGGAAATGACTAGTTGGTTTGATAAAATATGAATCCTATGTTTGTTAGGGATATTATGGAGAAGGATAAATGTTCAAATGACTATTTTACTCTTTTCAATTATTTACTCAGTAATAATAATATTAAACATATCTTTAATATTTTAATTAATTTTAACTAGATTAAATAAAAATTTATTTTATTTTATTTTTTACGTAATTAAATAAATTTATTTTAAAAAATAATAATAATTAAATAATTAAATTAAATAAAACATCTATTAAAATTTAAATAATGAAATTAAATGAAATATAAACAAAATTTTAGAGTAAAACATCAATCAAATATCTATAAAAAAATTATTTTAAAATTTTTTACTATTAGTCTGGTGCAAAAATTTTGAACCAAACAACAGACTATTAGTCCAGATGGATTAATAGTTCAATCCCATGGAATAATCCCTCAAAACAAACACCACTTAAGGAGTTTTTTAGTATTTGAGTGCTACGTTTGGGAAAAGTATACTAAGGAGTGTTTTAGTATACTAATGAGTGTTTTAGTGTATTACATTGAAGTGTTACGTTGAAGTGACGGAAACGTGATCCAAAAATTGGATCCAATGTCCCTAAGATGGCGTCCTCCAATGAGGAATGGTAGAAATGTCTACAAATCCTACAAAAATTTAAAATAGGATCTAACAATAAGGTTGTCAAAATAAACAGGACCTATCAATGTATTAAAAAATTCATGGGACTTGTAATGCCCCCAAAATATAACCAAAATATAAATAGATAATTACATAAATCAGAGTGTAACGTTCTTGCATTACATATAGTTAATAATACAAAAGAGTTAAACATAAATAAATGCCCTACAGGCTTACATCTTTCTAAGTCTTGACTTGATTACAACAAAAGAGAGACTAGCTCATACAAATAAAGCCCTAGGCTATACAAAATGAAACAAAACATAGAAGCTTTTGCTTCCCAAAAGTCCCTTCAATGTTATTGCCTTTGTGAAGGCATGCTATCAATACCTGAAAATATTTTTCCCAAATAAGGTGAGCCACAGCCCAGTAGGAATAATCTAACCCAATATATGAGGTTTAGCAACGATATAAGTATGGTGTGCATTTACAATGCTTGTAATATAACATTCGTAATTTCATATATTCATAAGATACCAAATCTGATTCTTGATTCATTTTCCTTCAATTCATTTCCGGTTCATTTATTCCTCTCAATTCATGACTCAATTTCATTATTTCTTTCATAACCAAACGAGACTGCAACTCACTGGTTCTACAATTCCACAATCAATACACAAATACTTCAAACTGCCATTTTACGGATATTTCATCCGCGGGATCGGCACCCATGTATAAATTTTGGGACTTGCACCCAAGACACTCCGGCCAACTTAATTATAATGGAGTCCATCCCCTTTCTCCTCCCAAATAATCATACATATACAATGTATTTAAAAACATAATCACACATGGAATACATCTTCTTTCTCCTCCCAAACAATCATACATATATAATGTATTTAAACGTAATCATATTCAATGATAATCAATCATGGATTAGTTTCAATTTACTTAATTCTCATGCAAGTTCTACAACACTCAAAGCTATCCTCCACCGATAGCCCAATACAGATATTTCTAAACAGATATACAATCTCAAGATAGATAATTTATTCAAAATTTTCAAAGATGTGAAGTATTACATACGCAATTCCCCCATCTATTTCAATACTCGCTCAATTCCATGTTTACAACTTCTACTTCAACTATTTATACAAAATAGATATGATAATCATTTTAGGGCAAAAATTTCATTTTTCAAAATATCAATCCAAGTACCAAAATCAACCATTTTGACACAACATAAGTTCATTTTCAAATCCTAAACTCATTTATTTCACATTCACCAAAAACCCATCTTTTTCATTTCACCCAAACCCTATGTTTGTTCAAATTACTCCCAAATCCCACCATTGTTACACAACCACAAATAACTAAGTTAAAAATCATAACAAAGTATAGAAATCCCTACCTCAAAGAGAAAAGATGAGCCAACCAAGGAATGAACTTCAAAGATGTCGAATCCAACTTCAATCGGGTCAAGATGAAGCTTTCAAGATGCTCTAACTTTTTTCCAAAGACACTAGGGTGAAGAAATCAAAGGATCTAGGCCAAAATGTAGAGAGAGAGTGTCAAGATTTAGGTTTTTGGAAAGCTTTACAGAGAGAGAAGAATGAAAAAAGTGATATAAAATGTCATTTTTGAGATCTGATATACGCACTGCCCGCTCGAGCAGAAGAGTTAATGCTCGAGAGTCAGACAAAAAAATTTGTTCCGCTCGAGCGCAAGAAGTGGCCCGCTCAAGCACAGAATACACACATCCAACACTTTGCAGACAACAGACAAACCGCTCGAGCGTAAGAAGGGATGCTCGAGTGCCCACCCGCTTGAGCATAGGATACGCTGCTCGAGCGTGGAAAACACTCCTCCAGTATTTTTGCAGACAAGCAAAGTACTGAGGGTTTGCAAACCCCACTCGAGCGCAAGAAGGCCCGCTCGAGCAAAAGACCAAAATTCTAGTCAACACAAGTTTGGAAAAACAAACAACCAACCTGCTACAAACGCACAACTACAATCCAATAACCAAAACAGAGGAGAGACAAGGGAAATAAGATGTGAATCACCATCCAAAACCACACCAACCCAAGTCCAAAATACAACAGGTGACGGGTCAAAACCGGAATCGTTATAGAACTAATTGAAGTAACTGTTTCCCATATAGGACTTTCTAATAATTTTCTCTTTTTTTTAATTATTGGATTTTTTGAGAAAAATATATAAAAAATAGGAAGGTGATGTGACTCAAATAAGTCAATAACCTACGAAGCACAGGTGTGGGTACGCATACTGGTACGGGTACACTGATATAGCAAGACCTAAAAAAAATAAGATACAGGTACGGCTAGGGTATGTCAATAAATTTTTTATTTTTTGTAATTTATAGTTTGAGATTTAATCTACAGATCAAAGTTCAATACCAAAAATAAAATGAGAAATTATAAAACCAAAAGAGAAATCATAGTTTAATAATACCAATACCAAAACAAAGTCTATAAGCTATTTTAATACCATAAAATAAGAGGAATTACAAAATAAAGTTTCATTCCAAAAGTAAGCTAAGTGAAATTTGAAAATTCAGTTTTCACTCCCATCAATTTTACCATTGAATAATACATATTTTATCTCTGGCACATCAAATAAAGGATTTGTAATTTCAAGTAAATCAAAACTCTCTAATAAATTAAACGTAGTTCCACTAATTTCTCATAACTTGATAAACTCTTGATGTACTAATCTCGTATCCATAAAATACCTATAGAGTACCAAACTGTCAAATAATGTATAAAAAGTACCCTGTATGTATTTCGAGTACCCGGTACGCATGCAGCCCTATCAGTATGAGTACCAGTACCCTGCAAGTACTTGATACGAGTACGGTGATATTTTCAAAATGCCTATGCTTCATAGTCAATAAGTCAATAAATAAATTTTTTCCCCCTTTCCAAAAAAGGCCTATATGTATACTTTTATTATGTAATTTTATGATTTGAATTATTTATTTTTGTGAGATAACGTATATAAATTTGTGAATATTTACTTAATTTTGAAATTTTAAAAATTTTATGATTAAATTTATACAAATTTAAATTTAACTTATATATTTTTATAAAAATATTTATCTAAGGTCATAAAAATTTACATAGGCTCATTTTGGGAAGAAAGGAAAAGGTAACTTTTGGCTTATTTTTAAAAAATCAAAAGGAAACTTATTTGAGTAAAAATTCATTTGAACAGTGAGAAATAAGTCAACAAATGAAATTACTAAAATACTCTCAGTCTGTATAGCTTTTGACAAAAATGCATTAATAATGCATGAAAATAATATGATAAATTTATAATTTTACAAGTGATATGACACCATATAATAATAATTTTAAAAAAAAATCTTATTTAACACTATCCAAATAAATCTATGAATAAACTAAAGATTTTAAAAATAAACCAAAAAACTACTTATTTTCATCTACCCAAAACAAGCCGTAAAGGGTGCATCCCAAACACTTCCGCCCTACCTTTTACTTCACGTTTCGATTCAAAGAGGGCCACCCATCCTAACCTTTTCACAATTGTTTTTGGTCTTTTTACCCAAACTCAACTCAAAATAGATGTTTTCAACCAACCGAGTTAGTTTAATTGGCAGTCAAAAAAATAAAAACAAAAATTCAATATGCTGTGAATGGTGCAATTGCATCGACGAATGAAATGCCTTGAGTCTTCGACAATACTGCGAAATGAGCAATTTTGGGATAGCCCTTCTTTTAACAGATTTTCAGCCAAAGATGAGTCAGTTTCAATGAATACTTCATGCAATCCCTTCTCCAGCACAATCATCAAGCCTAGGGGTAAGCATGGTTTGGATTGGTTAGGATTGGAATAAAATTAAGACCAATCTGTTATCTACAGTTCTTAAAAAATTGGAACCAATCTAATCCGTTTAAATTCTAGAACCAATCTGAACCAATCAATTTAAACATGGATTGGATCGGTTTAGGACCACGGATTCACATAATTAAATAAGAAAAAAAAATATAGAACATTTTAATTTCATAAAATAAACATAGCATCATATTAGTTTCACAATAGCAACATGTATTTCTATAATAGCAACATGCTGTTCTAGAATTTAAACAACCATAAGAAAACTGGTTCCACCATAAGTATTTAGACCATTACAAATTAAAACTAAAAACCAACCAACAAAGGCAATAAAAGAAGACACTATGCGGGTTTAGGTTTAGGTTTAGGTTTTATATGGAATAAGAGAAAATACTATGCAGGAGGGTGTATATTATAAATATAGGCTATTTGTATACAGTCGGATCGGTTCTAATCTGGAACCATGGAGTTCAATCCGGAATCGATCCGTGGACTACGAATTTTTAATTTTTCAATCCAGAACCGAACTACAGATTCAAAAAACCAATCCAAACATACCGGATTGGACTAGACTAGATCGGATTACAGATTTCACGGATTCCTTGCTCAACCCTAGTCAAGCCTTTGTACAAGCCCCACACCTCATTATGCTTTTGTTTGACAAGATGGTTGGGACTAATTTAGTCCACTAAAAGATAAAATAAGCTAAAAACTCAATAAAACAAATTGTCATATCCAAATCATAATTATTTCACTTTTTTTTCTCACAAAACTACAAAAAAGTTAAAATTTCATCTAAACGGAACTTTTTTAGTCAAACTAAAGTTGTCAAAAAGTGAAAAAATAAAGCTAAAAAAATTCTTCCCAAATGAAACCTAAATATGATCAATTTCACTATGTATATACGATCACATTGGAGTGGGTAGTTAAATTTTACTAGTGGATTTTAATGGTGGATTCACCCTTGTGGAGGTTTGTTATTACTTACATATCAGTAATGACTTGGCTTTCATTTAGGATAAACTTTTTTAGCTTGGCTTTTTAGTTATTTTAGTCTAACTAAAAAAGTTGCGTCTGAGATGATGATTGACTCTTTTTCTTGTAGTTGATTTGATGGTTGTAAGAGGAAAAATAAAATGATTATAGTTTGAATGTGACATTTTGTCTTATTGGTTAAAATAGTCTATTTTGTCTTTATTGGCTAATTTAGCCACCAACCCACATCCCAAACGAAATTTTGGTATCACTATGACACGAAATATATACTTAATAGTTAGAACTCTTAAGCCTTTTTATTTTCCTCTATAGCCCATACGATCGGATTACCAATCTTGTGGGTCTCACAAGAAAAATATTGGGATAATAGCATTGTGATGTTCTGAGAAAGGAGGGACTGCTCAAGCGGTGGAATTACCGCTCGAGCAGTGAAAATGGGTCATCCAGTATCTCATCTATAGGTCTGAAATTTCAAGAAGAAGGGTTTTTCGCTCGAGCGACCAAGTCACCGCTCGAGTGATAGATTTACTGCTCAAGCGGTCTGCTCAGAGTCAACCAGTTTAAAATCAATTTTTGCTCCACTTTTCTCACTTTTTCCTTTACCTTCTTCCTCATTTTCCCTATTCTGAAAAACCCTAGTCCCAAACACTTGATTTCTCCTATTTTTACTAAGAATCCACCCAAAACCTTGCACTAGAAGTGAAGAACAAGCAGAGATCAACAATCCTATCAATTGAATCGCTTTATTTCAAAGTTCTCCTTGAGTTTTCATTTTCTAAAACTCCATCTTTGTGGTAGGGATACTTTTAACCTAGTACATCTTTGATTTGAAGTGTATATGTAGTAATTTCTTAGCTATAACTATATATGAGATGATTGTGTTATATAAACATGGGTTTTGAAGTTTTAAAGGGGTTTCTACCCAAAGTTTTGATAGATTTCAAATGATTGTAGGTGATCTTGGTTGTTGATGATGATTAGTTGTTTTAAAAACACAAAGGAGGTAAAAATCTCAATTTTCCTCAAACCCTAGTTTGGAGTTTTGGTTCTATAGATGAAGTTTTGTTCAATTAAGCTTTAAATCATGAAATTGAGTTGATGTTTGGTAAGAATAAGCATTAATGTTGAATTCTACTTGTTTTGGAAAAGTATTTTGAGTTGAGAAGAGATGGGACATTGTTGAAATAAGGAATTGAATTTCCTTTTGGCTACCGATTCTCTTTCAATCTCAATTTTTGCATTGAATTACTCATAAGTAAATTGAAACATTTACAAATTCATGCATCATGTTGCATCTTCATGATTTCGTTCCATGATATTGTTATATCATTTATTGGATATTTGAAAATGTTAAAAGGGGTTATATAGAGTATGAGTTTGGATAGTTGAGTCGAGTTTTGGAAAGGAGTTATGTATTGTATTGGCATCCGCATGGGAAGTCAATGTGCCCAATTGTCCTGTCTTGAGCTTATCGCCGGACAAATGTGAAAAAATGTTTTTGGGTGTCCACTAGTCCCACCATTTCAGGAGATGTCAAATGTGGAGAAATGAGGTTTTAGGTGTCCACTAGCCCGCCGTTTTTAGAGTCCACAAATGTGGAAGAGAAAAAGGTTTTGTAAGGGATTGGATCGAGATTCGACCCTTATTCTTTTTCGTATAAAGCTGGTTGTATTAAAAAGGTTTTTTGCCAAAGATTTGACTAAGCCTAAAAATTTTCTAAATGTAAAAATTGCATTTTTCAAAACATGTGATTTAGAAAATAATTTTTGGCGATAATTTCTCCTTATATATATTAAATAGTCTAATTTGATTTTATGGGAATTTTTTTCAAGGTATCAACCACCTTACTTTAACATCAAATTTAGAAATTTCAGTCGGAAAATTATTTTTCGAGATGTCTATTCGGGTTCAGTGGTATAAAATCCACTTTTTGTTCATTTTCTCTCATCTCTCTCTCTCTCTCTCTCTCCCCTCCACATCCTAAAACCCTCCCTAAAACCATAGATTCCACCCCATTTTAGCAAGGATCCACCATAGATCTTGCAAGAATAGTGAAGGAGAAATATAGATCGCCATGTTTACCGATTGGATTGCATTTTCATCAAAGTTCTTGCTTGGGTCTTCGTTATTAGCTCTCATATTTGAGGTAGGAGATTCTCTTAACTCCATATATTTATGTTTTGGTGTGATTTTGTAACATTTTGGGGTTATGGGTTGTTATGACTTAGAAAACTTTGATTGTAAATTGTTAATGTACAAAAATGGGGTTTTCACTCAAATTTTTAAAATATCTTGATTGTTTTAACATATTGATGAATAATATTTGATGATTTGTGAACTGGATTAAAAAAAATGAGGAAAACCCCCAATTTTCTTGATACCTTAGATTTGTGAATTTTTTTTTTTGCGTTTGGGGGGGGGGGGGGGGAGGGGGGATTTGAAAGAGGGTTTAAACTAGTTGGTCATTGTGTTGAAATTTAAATTGATTTTGTTTGGATATATGTGAGTGGGTTGATTTTTTTTTATCTATGATGATATTATTGGTGATTCAAGGAAGTTGAATCATCTGAAAATTGGGAAATGTTGGAAGGATATAAAGTTTGTATTTCGTATAAAATTATTATTGGTAATGAGGAAGACCTTGAGTTATGGAAATGTGGATATTTCATTCAGTATTTATTTGTTGAATTCTTGTGCAATTAAATTGAACCATAAGCAAATTAGAATATTTTCAAATTCATGTATTGCATTGCACTCTCATGGTTTTGGACTAAGTGTTGAGTGATTTCAAGGTGAGTGTGTGTGTGTGTGTGTGTTTTAGAAATGCGTTGTGTGTGTTGATGTGCCCAATTGCCCTTCCGTGCTCGAAGACCGGAAAATGTGGGAATACTATGAGTATATTGTTAAGGTGCCCAATTTCCCTTCCACACTAAACGCTGGTAAATTTAGGGGATATGGTTTAATAGATTGTTGGGTGTCCGATTGCCCCTCCATGCTTGGTGGCTGGTAAATGTGGAGATATTTTCAAAATGAAATGGGTGTCCAATTTCCCTTTCGTGCTCTATGGCTGGTAAATGTGGAGATATTTTAAAAATGTAATTGGGTGTCCAATTGCCCCTCTGTGCATATTGCCAGTAAAACGTGGAAATGGTTTCTCATAAATGTGTTAGGTGCCCACTCATCCTTCCGTGCTCGGTGGCTAGTAAATGTGGGGGTGATTGAAATATGTGTTATGGATTTTTATTAAAAAAATGAGAATTTCTTGAGTATGATAAAGGTTAAAGGGCTGGGTCAAACATGGGTTTTAAATTATATATTGAGCATTTGAGTAGCAAAGTCATAGTCTTATGCATGGCATGACATTGCATAAACACAATCATATCAAATATTTATATATTGTGTTAAGTTTATTTCCTACTGTGCGTAAAAGCTCACTCCCTTTTTATGGGTTGGATATCCAACATCCCAGGCGATAAAGATGTGCCTCTGATTTGTTGAGAAGCAAATGGAGTTCTAGATGGAGCATTGAAGTTCCTTTTGATGTTGTGTATTTACAGTTATCGAGCTTACTTGTTGGGATTGGATTTTATTTTGTTATGATCAAGGCCCTTAGCATTGAAAGGTGTAAGCCCTTATGGCAATCTGATGTATATTTTACAATTCTGTGTATTGTAGACTAGTGTAAGTACCTTAATAAAGAATTTATGAGAATGTGATGAGCTTTGGCTCATAAGATTGTTTTCTTTTATTTCTTGTTCACATTAATGTTATCGATTAGGTAATAGTAACAGTTTGATAATCTATAAAATGGAATAGAAATAACGGGGTGTGACAAGTTTTTAGGTGCCTATCACCCCACCATTTTTAAAGTCGGCAAATATGGGAATATTTTCAGTATATGAATCTATATATATATATATGGTTTTACGATTCTTGCTTGGGATGTCATGGCGTATTTACCACCCCATTGTTGTTGATGAGATTTCAAGATGGAAATTGTGCATCGATCATCATTGACCTTCAAAAAAGAAAAACTTGAGAATTTTCCATGCCAAGTGCATTGCATGATCATATGCATTTCAATCATTTATATGCTTTTTTAATAGTATTCCTACTGGGCTATTGCTTACACCAAAATCTAACAAACTTTTGTGGTGTGACTCCGCCCAAGTGCAAAGGCAGTGGGGATGTTTTGATTAGAGTACGAGGCTTAATAATTGTTTCGTGTTGAAGTTTCGAAGCTATTTTGTGTTTTGGGACAAATGTCAACCTGTAGACACCCCATTTTTGACCGACCTTGAGACTCAGACGTCACCATTTGAGCAATCGGTGATATTGCATATTGTGCTTGCTCAGAAGTTTCAGAGTCTCGGCCGCGAGCCTTGCCTCCGGACTTCCGGGCTCTTTTGTGCTTTGCCTCGGTTTGCGAACCAGGCTCTGTTTTCTCTATTTTCTCTTACCGAAGTAAGGGAGAGGTCTCGTAGATCATCTCTCAGTGGCCGTAGGCTACGTTTCGTGGTCGTAGGCCATTTTGCCCGTTTGGAGCCCGGTTTTCAGTTTTTCAGAGCCGTTGGCCGTGTGCCTCAGTTCGGGACCGCTTAACCATCTCCGTTCGCTCCGGTTTCTGGCATACATCTTATTTGCTCCCTTTTGAGGGACACTATGGTCCGAGAGACCAACTTCGTGGTCGAACACCACTCTCGGTGCCTAACGGTCAGTTTTCGGGGCCTCGGGCTGCGCGTTTTGACCCCCGAACCTTCATTTTGCATCGGTTTTGGTTCATTTTTGGCAGGGACCTCTGTTTCATTGCTAGGAAGGTCATAGAAGGATGGGAGGCCAGTAATTGTTCTGTCTGCCAACTTTATCCCTTCATCGCCCTCCGTCGCCCGATTTTTCTCACTTCAAAGCCAATGTTGACCACCCTTGGGCCATTTTCTTGCACCCTAAACCCCATATTTGTGATGTACACACCTGGAAGGCCCCCAATATTTGGTGGCCGGCCAGTAATTGCTTTTGAACCTTTTGAACCCCTTTGAAAAGTGGGTTGTTCTCTCTCCTGGTTCACTTTCTCCAGTTTTTGACCACAGGGTTGTGTTGTGCACACATGGGAGGCCCTCTTTCTGTGGTGGCCGGCCAATAATTCTCATTGACCGTTTTGACCCTTGGCCGGCCGGCCATGGGGAAAGCCGGCCGGCCACCTGCAACCTCAATAACCGGCCAGCCATGTTCCTTGCTGCAGGCACATTCCAAATATGCATCTCTTTTCCCCCCATATTGTGTATCCGGGGGGGTGCATTTTTGGAGGGAAACTTGGTTTGTTTTCCCTCCATTTTTTCCCCATTTTCCCCCCCTTTTTTTGTCTATATAACAGCAGCTCCAGCTCTGTTATTAGGGTTACAAAATTGCCCTAAGAGCTTTGCATACATACACCTTCTTCTCCCTCTCTTCCAAGCTCAAAACCCTTAAGTCCTACACTCATTTCTTCACCAACCCATAGCCCCACCCTTCCATCCTCCATTCCAGAAGCTGGAGGTTGTTCTTCAAGGCCTAGGAGTGCTGCATCTCAAGCCAAAAGGGTGCCAAAGACTAGTCTTCAAGGGTAAGTCCTCTTCTCCCCTTTTTGTCCCTTTTCTTGGTTCATATTCTAGCTCCTTGTGCTTGCTGTTTTGGGCTCCGACCCTAACTGGAGTTAGGCTTATTTTGATCTCCTTTTCACTTTTGCTTAAGGGCCTCTCACTGTTTGAGGCCTCTTTGTTGCACTTGCTTCATTATCTCCCTTGTATGCCATTTTCTTGTGTAGTATTTTTGGCCTATGTATAAATTGTTTTGAGGCCTATCATAAACTGTAAAGTGGCTTATTTTTAGCCCTTCTTAAATGTTGTTGAAGGGCTCATCACTGTTTGAGGCTTATATCTTCCACTTGCCTTTATATCCCTTTTTTGGCTCCATTTTTGCATGATTTATTAGCCTCTTTTGCTTCTGTTTTTGAACTCTGGTCCGAACTAAAAATGGCCTTATTTTGACCCCCTATTCATGTTTCATTAAGGGTATTTTACTTTTTGAGGCATCCTTTTTGTACTTTGTGTTATATCTCTCTTTTTTGGCCTTGTTTTGCATAGTATTTTGAGCATTCTTGTGTACTGTTTTTGGCTCGGCCATAAACTGTAAAAGGTCATATTTTAGGCCCCTCTTCAACATTGTTGAAAGGCCCTCAGATGTTTGAGGCCAGAAACTGTGACTTGCTTCTTTATCTCACATTTAGGGCCATTTTTGCGCATCGGTTTAGCCCTATTTGTGTTTTCTGTTTGGCCTTGCTTAAACCTGTAAACATGCTTGTTTTGGGGCTTCCTTGAATCTGTCTTCACATGTCATGATCAAATAATGCATGCTTGATGTAGCTACAAGTCATTGCATGTGCTTAATCTTGCATTTCGGGACCATTTCATGCATCGGGTGCTATATTGTCATGATTCGGGGCTGTTTCGGGTCATATTTTAGCGCTGAAATTTGCATGCTTGTATGCCATAGTCCATGCCTTGCCATGTCTTGTTAGAGTGGCATTTCGTGCCTTAGGGTCGGTCCTCGGTTTGCGTGCACGCGTGCATGCATCTCGAGTTGTCTCATTTAGGCACAAATGCCACCTGCCTTGATGAAGACAAGCCCTCGCCGCGGGCACATTGATTTGCAGGAATGCAGCAGATGGCAAAGCAAGGTGTCCTAGGCGGCCGTAGGCCTAGAGTGGCGCTCTAGAATATGCGCAATGGCCAAAGAAACACATTAAGTGTGTCCAAAGAGAACCAACAGCTATCATGAGTTCGACGCTCGAAAGTGTCCTCTATTAAGATCCCCATGCAGGGCCAGTCACCAGAAACTGTAGAGTCCCCGAACGGCCCTCCGTGGCTGGCATGCGGCCCGAGGTCGTTGGCATGGCATGCGGGCCCGCCGGAAGGCCGATGGTGGCATGCAGTCATGCTCGTTTCTGTCATTTTATGGGCGCGACGCGGTCACTACAGCTCAGGACTCTCAAATTGCTTCAGGTGTCTCAAGTGACAATATTTCGTGAACCAAAGAGTCAAATCCCGGTCGCGCGAAGTGCGTCTGTTGAAAGTCAATGTCTCTATTGAGAAGCACGCAAGGCCGTGAGTGTCATCCGAGAGCCAATTGGCGCAGGGCTTCGCGGCTCTGTTTGCGCGCTATACAGGGCAGAGTCGCCACTTCTAAATGTTTTATTTGGTGGGACGACGATCTTAGGTAGCCAAGGCTCGACTCTGTCTGGTGCTGAGGCCACGTGACGGCCGTTCAGTCACCGCTCAGGACAGATTGCGCTGCGCGCGCTCCGAGCGCGGATACGTTTGGGTACTGGCATATGTTGGCGGGGAACGGCGTCGTTACTATGCCAAGGGCGATGCGGAGTCCACCGCACCGCTCGCCCGATCAAAGATCGGGCCGTTGGCCTCGTCATGCGTGGCTCACGTAAACCATGATAATCTATTTTTGGGCCGTAAGGCATCTATGGGTGATGCGGTGTCTCCTGAGGCGTGGCATGGCATTGTTGGTGACTTTCCGGCGTAGTTAAGACTAAGGCATTACATGTCATTGTGGGATGCCACACAGCATACAAGTATAGACTGGAGAGTCGCGCCCGACAGTGTGAGCCAACGACTGGCACTTTTGCATGTTGTTTGTTTGGAAAATGGTGATTGATTGTGGGCCCGTATGGCGTCACATGTAGGCTCCAATGCGCTGTGTGGATTTGGGCCACCGCCGTTCGCGCGAGTCGGTATGGTAAGAGAGCTTTGATGCTCTCTCGCGCGACTATTCCGGTAGGGCGCGCTTAAAAACTCTGGCGAATTGTTTACTGATTGCGCTTGTGGCCCGAATTCAGAGTGACGTGGCATTGCCACTAAGCGGTTGCACCGCAACAGGCATTCGGAGACGTGGGCATGGCGATTGTTATGATCACGCAGCTCAGAGCCACACGATAGTACGCACATCGGCATTGGATTGACGCGGATCCCGCTAAGATTCGGCATTCGTGGCAGTGGGTCCCATTCACGCTACCGCATTGGCGAGAGGCGCATTGCGTGAAGCCATACGAAAATCTGCGCGGCATAGTGCATCGCATAATGGCGCGCCAAAACGAGAGACTGGCTGTAGCGTGAGCCAAATCTAGAGTGCAATGCGGGCAGTCCTCTTAGTAAGGCCCAGGTAGGCAATGTGATGCGCCGTAAGAGCTCTCCGAACACATGCAAAGTGCACTATAGGCAGGCGTCCGGGGCTATTCCGTTAAGATGGCCAATGTATGGCATGATGATCGCCCTGACGAGCTCACCAGATGTATTCAACTTGGATATTGAATACAAATGCAGTTAGTATGATGCGCCGAGCCCGGTGATGGGCCAAGAGTGGGGCCAAGGCATGATTGTTGATTGAATGCAAAGGCGACCGTGGCTGTTAAGCGTACTGCTAATATGCTGAATGGTGCCCAAGACAGGTGGCTGGGCCCTAGATCTAACTTTGCGTCGATTGTCCATCAGCAGGTAAATGAAAGGGGACGTAAGAGACTGTGCAGATGGTTTTAAGACTATGCGGTCCACAACGCCGACGTCACGCAGCAACTTAAGATTACAGCTCTCACATGCGCCGTCGGCGCAGTGTGGACGTTGGGCTATGGCGCCGAATTAAAATATGGTGACGCGAGTTCCAACTTAATCAGTCTCAGTAATGACAGTGTTGGCTCGCACAATAATTGTTGTGATGACCAAATTCCTAAAAGGTTATATATATGAGCGAAATTCAATGTCCAGCGAAAACCGTAAATTAAACTGCGCCAATCGCGCAAGCCAGGGACTGTTCTTGACTCTTTCTAAATGATGGTATGTTTGGGCTGCCCTTGCGCGAAACCATTTGGATGCCCCGATTAGCCTCTGTTTTGCAATGATTTCTTAGAAAGTGCGTAGCCCGGAAGACTGCTGATTCGCGTTGATTTGCGCATGGCATGCTGGCAACCGCTGCAACACGAGAGGCCAGGAAAGGGGCATGCAAAGTGTATTTCACAAATGTATGCATGCCTCGATCCTTCGTGCCACCAATTTCACGCATATCGATGCACAATGGCGAGGCAGTCGAATTGTGCAACAATATAGAATGATGCACGCGAAAAACTCAACTAAAACCTAACTCCATCAGTTGGATAATCCGGGAGTGTCGTGTGACTGGGGAATTTGAGACACGTTCCGTTCACTCGGAGTACGAAACGTCACCTCGGGCTTGGGCAAGTGTCTCCCATGCGGGCCGTGCTCGGGCTAACTCCTATCCAAGCGACGGAGCTGCCGAATTGCATGATATGCTGGTTCAATGGCCAACTAGATTAGTACAAGGGCAACGCCCTACGCCACATAAGCACAAGGCATGACTCGTATTGAATATGGCGCGAGGATCCCATTGGATGCAGAGCATGGGCTGCGAGCTCAATCATGGCATACGCAATGCGCTAACATACCAAAAACGAGGGCTCGTTGGTCTGAGCATTGCGTGGCCGTAGGGCGGCCGATTATGCAAGCGATTGGGGTGCTCATATTGTGTATTTGGAGTCGCAGAATCGGCGCCGTACGCAATGCACAATAGTGAATGCGCCTTACTCGCGCGGTCCAGAACGATGCGACCTCAGGCCACACTCACATAGTAGCCATTAGAGAAAATGAGACAGAGTCGCAGGTATGGCATCGATGTTTGTGCACGCATGCAGCGCGCGATACAGCACCGTGGCAGACATGCAGGAGGCCGTCGGAGACCGTCGCGTAAGGCCCATCCGCATGCGAGAGTGCCACTCTAGAAACAAGAACGCAGTGGCAGAGGCTGGAAAGTGCATCGCGAGCTCTGACTAAGCATTGTCGCACGATGTTCCCGTAGCAAAGAAAGTGAGTGCAAAACAGCCCCGAACGTGACCAAGGCCGTATATGCACCCTCGCATGCATGAGAGATGGTCCATGCGCCGAAAAATGTGGCGTAGTGTGAGGCGCGACCGCTCGTAAGCAAGGTGCCCATAGCGGCCCGAGCCAGTTAGGCCGATCAGGCCATGCATAGCTGGCTAGTTTGTGGCAGCATGACATCTGGATCTTGAGACACAATGGCTTCAAGGAAGACTCGCCGAGAGAAACAAGAATGTTTACAGTTTTTAAGCAGGGCCAGTAAGCGGCCAATGAGCACTAGTTGCGAATAGGCGCGACACTAAGACCCGCGTTGGCAAGGAGCTGCGCATTGACGAATGGCCTGTAAAAGGTGCTGACGCATATAAAGATGAGAACAAGTTGGCCAGACTTGTATCGTGCCTGGCCTGACCAAACAGCAGCCCAAGGGTCTGGCGTTCCAATGAATCAATATGCGGGCCGTGTTGGGAGACACAGGATGGGCGCACTAGGAACAATAGCGGTCACTTTCACTTTAGACAGTTGGCCGTGGCATGTGGCGATGCAGACCTCCTCGAACAGGCCTGAATGCAGCAGCAAGCCTAAAATACTACACAAAATGAGTACCAAAGAGAAAAGTGGCCCGTGTATGAACATCAAATTATAAAGGATAAGCCATCAAAACAGTGACAATACCCTTAATTGAAAGCGATCGCGTAAGGGGCATGTCATGCGGCGTGCAACCAAGTAAGGTCCATTTGTAGTTGGGCTCGCGCGACGCTGAGACGTTCGCAAACTAACAGAAGTAGCATTTGAGAGAGGCGTGACGTAATCCGATGCAAAAAATGGATAGCTCAAGGCAATAGTTCAGGGGCAGATGTGCCGTGGCATTAGTTCATGACTGGCAAGTGGCTCCAAGGAAGACCAGAATCGGCTCAATGACACAGCTCAATTGAAGGCCCCTTCGCGAAGAAGCCAATGTTTCAGAAGAAGGGCCTTCAAAATAAGGAACCTTTGCCGTTAGCAGTTGTTTATTGACATGCCTCAAAACAGTTTATACATACAATCGCGCTAGAATTGATATACACAAATAAGGGCATAAACCGCAGCAGTCGGGACAATAAGATGACAGCACAGTGATCAGTCCAGACGTAGCAGGCGCATCAAACAGAGAGGCCCTAAACAAAAGTTGAAAGGACGCTCAAATAAACCTACTCCCAAAACGGAGTCCATAAACACAAAAAGTAATGACTTATAAATGAATCAAAAAAAGGGTAGGAAAAGGGACAAAAAGGGGAGAAGGACTACCTTGAAGACTAGTCTTTGCAGCCCTTTTGGCTTGAGATGCAGCACTCTAGGGGCTTGAAGAACAACCTCCAGCTCTGGATGATGAGGATGGAAGGGTGGGGCTATGGGTTTGAAGAAAGGTGAGTGTAGCTTAGGGTTTGAGCTTGGAAAAGAGGGAGAGGGATTGATGCAAAGCTTGAGGGCATTTTGTAACCCTAATACAAGAGCTGGAGGCTGTATTAGATATAGAAAAAAAAAAGAGGGGAAAAAATGGAGGGAAACAACAAGTTTCCTCCAAAATGCACCCCCCGGATACACAATATGGGGGGAAAAGAGAATGTATTAATGTGCCTGCACAAGGACATGGCCGGCCTTATTGAGGTTCAGGTGGCCGGCCGGCTCTCCCATGGCCCCCAAGTCAAAACGGTCATGAGAATTAATTGGCCACCACAGAAAGAGGCGCCCATGTGTGCACACACAACCGCTGGTCAAAAACTGGAAAAGTGAACCAGGAGAGAGAACAACACCACTTTTCAAAGGGTTCAAAAGGTCAAAAGAATTACTGGGCCACCAAATATTGGTGGCCTCCAGATGTGTACATCACAAATATGGGGTTTAGGGTGCAAGAAATGGCCCAAGGTGGTCAACATTGGCTTTGAAGTGGGAGAACTCGGGCGACGGAGGGCGATGAAGGGATAAAGTTGGCAGACAGAACAATTACTGGCCTCCATCCTTCTAGACCTTCCTAGCAATGAAACAGAGGTCCCTGCCAAAAATGAACCAAAACCGATGCAAAATGAAGGTTCGGGGGAAACGCGCAGCCGAGGCCCCGAAAACTAGACGTTAGGCACCGAGGAGTGGTGTTCGACCCGAAGTTGGTCTCTCGGACCATAGTGCCCTCAAAAAGGGAGCAAATAAGATGTATGCCAGAAACCGGGGCGAACGGAGATGGTTAAGCGGTCCCAACCACCACTCCAAGGCTCTAAAAACAATGAAAACGGGTCCCAAACGGCAAAATGGCCCTACGACCACAAGAAGTAGCCTACGCCACTGAGAGATATCTAGAGACTCTCCCTTACTTCCAGGAAAAAAGAAAAAACACATGGTTTCGCAACGAGGCAAAGCACAAAGAGCCCGGAAGTCCGGAGGCAAGGTCCGCGAGACTCTGAAACTTCTGAGGAGCACAATTGCAAATATCACCGATGCTCAATGGTGACGGCTGAGTCTCAAGGTCGGTCAAAAATGGGTGGGCCATGGCATGCTGGTGTCTACAGTTCCATGGTCAAGGGAGGCAAGCACACACTCCTAAGCGTTGCGACTCGCAAGGCGCTGAGGCTAAGGGCATTGCTGAGTGCCAGCATTTCGTGGTGCGTGCCTACACGAGCGGGCGAATATCCTTGGCATGACTGTCTTGTATAGCTCCCGTTGTCTCAAGCTAAACGATGTCAGAGGGCCTCGTAGGGCGGGCCGTGGCATGCCAATGCACGAATGAGTGTATGTGCGTTGGGCTCAACTCGCGACTGGCCCAGACGCTGCAGGTTGTAGGGTGTCGCGGCCGTGGGGCCGTGGCATAGGCATGTATGCCGATGCAGTATGGGAAAGCACGTGTTCCCTCTCCTCGGTCATAGAGCAACATGTTGCGTGGCGGCTCGGAGCGCTTTTTCGTAGAGACTCGAGAAGGGTGCGCGAGCTGCAGGCGGCTTGCTCTTGGACGCCGACGATGCATGCAAGCAGGGCTGGAAGAGCCGTGGCAGCCTGCGAGTTGGTTAGGGGCTGCCCGACCGGCCTCTTGTGCGTTGCGAGCGGCAATGGGCGTGTCGCGATACCGGCTCGGCGACTATTTGTTTCGGCCGGTGGTGATGCATAGAGCATGGTGCCTCCATCCTCAGAGGCCCAAGAACTGCATGGTGCTTCGCAGACATGCTCTTGTCTGCTGCAGTTAATTGGAATGAGGGTCGTATTGTGGAAGCGTGGTGCAACGCTATCGGGGTTCTTGGTGATGTGCTCTTAAAAGGAATTTCTGTCACCCTGGTCTTCCCTCCTGCTGCTGTATCTATACGTTGGGCTCAAAGTTAAGTAGCTTCCCCAACTTCGATTGGGATTATCTTAGTGCGGGCGTAGTTACGTCAAGGTGTTTGGCATGCATGCGCGGTAACGGCCCGATATAGCTACGGTGGACTAAGGCATTGCGAATCAGTGTCGAGCCGTCGTGAGCGCTCAAGATAGGAAATGGACATGGCCAGCAG